>JAYDYQ010002139.1:0-49868 GCA_034814905.1 Penstemon davidsonii
CGCTAGGTCAATAAAGACTGGTGTATCGACTAGGAAAGAGGTCATGTCCTTAAGACCAGCCCCCTCGATAAATCAAGTCATTAGTTTTTCCGAGGCAGATAGACCTAGTGATGTGACTTGGGATACTAATGAAGATGACCCTGATTTTTCGATGGTTTTGACCTTGAGAATTGCTAACTTCGAGGTTAGGAGGGTGTTAATCGATAATGGCAGTTCGGCAAACATAATCTCTTCTGAGGCGCTCGACAGAATGAATCTACAACATCCGCGACTGGAACGGGTATCCACCCCGCTCGTTGGTTTTGGCGGATCGGAAATTGTTCCTCTCGGAACGATACTCTTGAGTACCACTATGGGTAAAAAACCAAAAGATGTTACGAAGATGGTTAAGTTCTTGGTCGTGAGTACCCCGTTCGCTTACAATGCAATTTTGGGAAGACCGGCTTTAAACATATTCAAAGCGGTCGTGTCAACTTACCACCAGATGGTCAAATTTCCCACTTTGGCAGGGGTCGGAGAAATGAGGAACGACCAATGCATGGCGTGGGAATGCTACAACACATCTTTAAATATGAAGAAGCAGTTTGAGCCAGTGTTGCCCTCGAAAAGAAAATTAGAAGAGGAAAAAGTATTCTCAGTATCCGACCTCCCGTTGCCAGATTGTGAAAAGTTGCAGAGTAAAAAAGGCAAAGAGATCGATATGAGCGTGCAACCCCCAAATCATAAACAAGTAACGTTAATCCCTGGCTCTCCCGAGAAGTTCACCAGAATTGGAACCGAGCTAAGTCAAGGGATGGAGACCATGTTGATCGAATTCCTTAGAAACAACGCCGATGTCTTTGCTTGGAGTTCTGATGATATAGTCGGAATCGACCCAAGAGTGATCACTCACTCTTTAAATATCGATCCTAAAGCAAAGCCAGTTAGACAAAAGAAGAGGAACCACGGAAGAGAAAAAGACAAAATTATCAATGCCGAGGTGGACAGATTATTGGCTGCGAAACAGATTCGGGAAATAACTTTCACTGAATGGCTTTGCAACGTGGTGTTGGTGTCGAAGGGGGAGAAGGTCGACAACAAATGGAGGATGTGTAATGATTTTACCGACTTAAACAAGTTGTGTCCAAGGGACCCCTATCCTTTACCGCGAATTGATATGCTGGTCGACTCGACGGCGGGATTCATTTTCTTTAGTATGATGGATGCTTTCCAAGGGTTTTATCAAATATTTATGAATGAGAGAGATCAGGATAAAACAGCCTTTATTACCGAACGAGGAGTATACTGCTTCATTGTAATGCCGTTCGGGCTAAGGAATGCAGGAGCAACTTATCAAAGGCTTGTAAATATGATGTTCAAAGATCTTATTGGTGAGATCATGGAAGTTTATGTTGATGATATGCTAGTGAAGAGCATGACTGAGGAGGAACATATAAAGCACCTTGACAGATGTTTTGCAATCCTAAGGAAGTACAGAATGAAATTAAATCCGGCCAAGTGCACTTTCGGGGTAAGAGCGGGAAAGTTCCTCGGTTATCTGGTTCACGAACGTGGAATTGAGGCGAATCCAGAAAAAATCCGAGCTATTGCTGAGCTGCAACCGCCGACTAAGTTGTCTGAAGTACAGAGTCTAATCGGAAAAATAATATCCTTGAATAGGTTTATATCCCGATCAGCAGACAAGAGTTTGCCTTTCTTCAAGTTGTTAAGGAAATCGAAAGATTTCGAATGGAATGAGGAGTGCAGTAAAGCTTTCGAAGAGCTTAAAAGATATTTGGTTTCCCCTCCGATGTTGGCAAAACCAGTCGAGGGAGAGCCCTTGTATCTCTACATAGCGGTATCAAGTGAGGCAATAAGTTCTGTTTTGGTGAGAGTTCAGGATTCCGAGCATAAACCGGTATACTATCTGAGTAAGTTGCTTCAAGGGGCAGAAAAGAATTACCTGGAGATCGAGAAATTCGCACTGGCTTTAGTTATTGCCGCGCGGAGACTGCGACCTTATTTCCAAACTTACAAAATTATTGTTTTGACCAACCAACCGTTAAGGCAAGTTCTATCGAAACCAGAGACATCCGGCAGATTGATTAAATGGGCAGTGGAACTCGGACAGTTCGAGATCGAGTACCAACCCCGAACAGCCATCAAAGCTCAAGTCCTGGCAGATTTTGTTGCGGAGTCGACAGGAGCAGGCTCGGGAGATCGGTTAGTTACAGAAGTAAACCTTGTGATAGATCAAGAGAAAATTTGGTTAATGCACGTCGATGGGTCATCGACCAGAGAAGGAGGTGGCGCCGGAATTCATTTCCAAGGTCCCGAGGGAGAGGACCTCAACTACGCGATCACCCTAGATTTTGTAGTCACGAACAATGAAGCGGAGTACGAGGCTTTGATCGCGGGTTTAGAAATGGCAATTAAAGCAAACATAAGGTCGTTGACAGTGTTAACCGACTCGGAGCTCGTACATAGACAAGTGAAAGGGGTTTATGAAGCAAAAGAGTTTAACATGGTGAAATATTTGAAAAGGGTAAAGGATCTGGCGACAAAGTTCGAAAGATTTGATATACAAGCTATCCCTCGAGAAGAGAACTGTTGGGCGGATTTGCTTTCGAAGTTTACGGGGTCGGTAGATGGACGGAAGGAAAGAGTAATAACTTGGCTGATGTCCAACTCACCGGCTATAGATTCGAAGTTAACCACCAATTCGGAGATAATGGAGATAGATGTTCGAGAATCTTCTTGGATGGAGCCTTTGAAGGCTTATCTAAGAGATGGTACTTTACCGGAAGATACAAATCAAGCTCGAAGGATTAAGTATCGAGCGCCAATGTATGTTTTGAACGAAGATAGCCTTTATAAAAGATCAAGCTCAGGGGTTTTATTGAAGTGCATTCCCGAGAGTCAGTTCGATCTCATTTTAAAGGAGGTTCACGAAGGTGAAGCAGGAACTCATTGCGGTGCACGAGCCTTAGCCTTAAAGTGCTCGAGGACGGGATATTATTGGCCCACTATGATTTCGGACTCCATCGATTATGTCAAGAAGTGCCATCATTGCCAAGTTTATTCAAATCTAATCCATCAGCCCGCCGAGCAGATGCATTCGATTCCGATCTGCTGGCCCTTCGACAAGTGGGGAATCGATATTGTGGGACCTTTCCCAACTGCCAGATCGAGAAAAAACTATGTCCTGGTCGCCGTGGAATACTTCAGTAAATGGATCGAATGCATTGCGCTAACAAAAATTACTCAATTTCAGGTGATAAATTTTCTCTGGAAGAATATTGTTTGCAGGTTTGGTATACCAAGGATCCTCATCTCCGACAATGGAACTCAATTCGCGGGAAAGCAAATTTTGGAGTGGTGTGAAAGGTTTGGGATCCAGCAGAATTTCACCTCGGTCGGGCATCCCCAGGCGAACGGGCAGACCGAGGTTACCAACAGGGAAATCGTTCGTTCGCTGGAAAAACGTTTGGCCGAAGCAAAAGGCAGATGGTTGGATGAGCTTCCTGGAGTAATTTGGGCAAACAGGACTTCCATAAAATCTGCTACAGGGGAAACTCCTTTTTCTTTGGTATATGGTTCGGAAGCGGTAATCCCGGTCGAAACGTTAGTTCCTTCGCCAAGGGTCGAATCTTATGAACCCGATCAAAATCAACTGCTGAGAGAGATGGATATCGATCACGCGGATGCAAAACGCGACCGAGCATGCATAAAAATACAAGCCGCCAAGTCCAGCATGGAAAAAGCTTATGGCAAAAAAGTCAGGGTAAGAACATTCAAAGTCGGGGAGTTGGTTCTGAAAAAGGTGGAAGTATCTAAGCATGTCGGAAAGCTTCAGCCAAACTGGGACGGTCCTTATATCGTGCAGGAAGTCGGAAAAAAGGGATCCTATAAAATTGCTCACCTCAACGGTGAAGCTTTGCCAAGAACTTGGAATGCAGTCAATCTGAGGAAATATTATGGAAGATAGATGTTCTCATTTTTTAATTTTTCTTGTAATTTACAGTTTTCCCAAACTTTACTTTCCCAAAAATGTAAGGACAATCAATGAAATCCTTGGTTCAAGTTCAAATTGTTTTCCGAGTACCACGACAAAGAAAGTCGGCCGAGGGTGAAAGCTGTTGCTATGACCCTCCCTCGATAAAATTTGTTCAAAAAATCAAAATCGGCCGAGGGTGAAAGCTGTTGCTATGACCCTCCCTCGATAAAATTTGTTCAAAAAAGCAAAATCGGCCGAGGGTGAAAGCTGTTGCTATGACCCTCCCTCGATAAAATTTGTTCAAAAAATCAAAATCGGCCGAGGGTGAAAGCTGTTGCTATGACCCTCCCTCGATAAAATTTGTTCAAAAAATCAAAATCGGCCGAGGGTGAAAGCTGTTGCTATGACCCTCCCTCGATAAAATTTGTTCAAAAAATCAAAATCGGCCGAGGGTGAAAGCTGTTGCTATGACCCTCCCTCGATAAAATTGGTTCAAAAAAAAAAAAAAAAAAAAAAAAAAAAAAAAAAAGAAAATCGGCCGAGGGTGAAAGCTGTTGCTATGACCCTCCCTCGATAAAATTTGTTCAAAAAATCAAAATCGGCCGAGGGTGAAAGCTTTTGCTATGACCCTCCCTCGATAAGATGATGTTCGAAAATAAATATCGGTTGAAGGTGAAAGCTTATGCTACGACTTTCCCTCGATAAAAATCCAGGATGACTATCCAGCTCACGGAATAGCGGCAAATTATGCAACGAAACAGTATAATTTCGATTAACTCCAATTGATGTTCTAAACGCTTGGATGAAGCAGTTCTGCTCGAAACCCGAACACCCTACAAGAATTTCTTACCACTTGCAAGTTCTTTAAGTTAAGATTGCTATTTCTTAAGTTGGGATCATTATTTCCTAAGTTCAATTATTCAGAGATAATTCACTTGGACGATTGTGGGATAATATTTCCGAGGATATTTCATCGATCAATAAATGTTCCAGGTACAAGTTCAATCTTATCATACAAATATTTGAGATTCATCGGATAATTAATTCGTCGTCGAGTTGGTTGTTTTGAGCACAGTACTAATGTTAAGATGGTGGAAAAGTAAAGTTGCAATTATTTGATTTGAAACGGAAGATTCTCATTATTATTTTCGAGCAAGTTACAAAAGATCAATTAAAGGCAAATGTTACAACTTTATTGACATTCATCGAACAGACTACAAAATTATTGAAGGTACAAATGAAGCCCAAATACAACTAGTATCCTATTCTATGGTCTTCGAATCTTCGAGCATCTTTCACTGTTACCGACCAGGAATATCGCCGAGCATCAAATGATTGCACCACAATGTGACAAAGTGTTCGAGCAGTATATGTTTATCGTCTGATGATATCTGGGTTTGAAATTAAACAGTATGGATCGCAGATTATATTTTCTGATCTCCATACAGTTCCCAGTATTCTTGCTACCAGACGAGCTCGATCACTTCCCCGAGTTGGCGTCCGAGGTTAAAAGTTCCTCATTTTAAGATCTGAAATTTCAACCATTGGTAAGGTTAAAATTTCTCATTGTAAGATCCAAAAGCTCAACCTCGAACGGCCGGTCATCTTTGTACGATCGGGAAGCTCAACCCCAAAATTACCACCCTCCATAGAAGAAAGGAAGAAATTGGTGATTTGAGGATGAACTTCCTTTTGATTTTCTGACCAGCTTTCCACCCTCGGGTATACCCCTCGAAACCAGCAATGCTAACCCTGCCCGAAATACCCAAGCAAGGGTCAGTCACTTGTTGGTATTTCAAGGGGAGACCCCGCCTTCAGGGATCAGAGACCCCCAGATAGAGGAGGTACTCATTTTTTCCGATTCCACCCATACCAAAGAGGTTTATGCCTTGCACGAAATATCGAATGTACGTTCGAAGCCAAATTTCAAAGGCTTGAACGGGAAGAAGGATGGATCCGAGCGTCGTCCTCGGATAAAACATTCTTTGACAGCGGAGGGTAAAGGTTTTCAACTGAGCAAATGCCATATTTATACTAAAAGAAAGATTTGATCGACGGTCAGTATGCAACGAAACCAGCGGCTCAGATTAAGGCATTTATCACGGATGACCTTTCCACTTCCCGAGATTAAGGTACTGTTTGTACAGCTTTTATCTGAAACTTAACCGAAAAAAGGGGAATACTATGACTTGGCCAAAAGTGCAGTGCAGAAGCTTTCCATTTCTACCTTATGCTCGGAATTCGAACGATCACTCTTAACTCGAGTATAAATTGTTTCTACAACTAATACGATTCAACCGATCACTCTTAGCTCGAGTATAAATTGTTTTGACTAAGAATGATACTTGATTGTTCACTCTTAACTCGAGTATAAATTGTAAATCACTTTATCAGAACACAAAACATCATCGGCTAGAAAGAAGGAAAAGTTTATTATTCCACCAAGGAAAACAAGTACAAAAGGAGAAATTTAAAAATACAACATTTAGTCGAGCAACAGATGAAATTTCTAAGCACTTTTCTCGAACAGAAGCCTGCGGACTTCAGCATTGCGGGCCTCGTACCCAGCATCATAACCTTTTTGATAGGCCTCTTTCTCCCGCTGCTCGGCGCTTTTCTTCTCCTGCTCGACGAGTGATTTCAGCCTATCCAGTTCCTTACTCAACTCCTCATGGACTTGGCTCTCCTTCTCCTTCACAGCTTTCTCCGTCTCGGAGGCCAATTTCAGCTCGATGGCTTTGGCTTCTTCAAGGGACCTTGATAATGCAACCTTCTTTGCCTCCAGCTCGAGGATAACCTTCGCACGCTGCTCGGCTTCTTGCTCGACTTGCAGCCCGAGGGCAAATAACTGTTGTCCGACCTTGAAGGGACAAAAGGATTATTTAGTAAAAAAAAAAAAAAAAAAAAAATAATAAAAAAAAAAAAAAAAAAAGGGGGGGGAAGAGGGTACAATACTTACTTGAAAAAGCAGATCCGTGCTCGATCGCGCCATTTCATTCGCTTTTTTCCCTTCTGGCTCGGCCATGGCCTTACTTTTCACCTCTTCAAAAAAGGCGCTAAGCGTCCGAGCAACGATAGGGACAGTGTTTTGGGGCTCTGGATTCTCACCCGACGAGGGAGTTTTCTTCTGGTCGACGGGAGGGTCATTTATTTTGACCTTCTTTTTGGGAGGCTCAACCACATCCCTATTAGCCTCCAAGGCCAGAACACTATCAGTTATTGTCTTCTTTTCCCCAGTCATTTGAATCAAGGCCGAGGTTGGAATCAGACCGTCCACGAGCGATCTTTTATTTGGAGCAGGCTCAGAATCACCAGATGTGATTTGCTTATTAGGCCTATCGACCTTCTTGTTACCCTCGGAGCTAATTTTCGACTGAGAGGGGGAGTCCGGAATTGATATGATCGGCCCTTTCTCGGAGCCAGATGATTGCTTACCCACAGTTTTGCTAAGGTCGCCAGTTGATTCAATGACCGCCTTCGAAGGAGAATCGACCTTGTGCTTGCCTCGGTCGTTCTTAGAAGTCTTTCCTGCTTCCGAGGAGGACTTAGGTTCTTTGACTTTCGACTTGGAAGGTTTTTCTTTCTTGACTTTAAGCAACAACCTCGGGTCGATCTTGGAGTTCACCAGGCCTTCCATGATTTGTAGGTTTCTAATGCAGAAGAGAGCTCGATTTACGTATCGACCGAATAGCTCCGACGAAGAGTGAATTATAATTTCAGTGACAAATCTTAAACTACCGTCTATTTATAAGAAAAAGGAATGTTGCCTTTTTGGGGAGACCAACAGTCGCGAATTTCAAGATTTTCGCGCTCATTTAAGAAGATCGATTGTTTTGATATCGACGTTCTTTCTATGAACCTTATGGCTTACAAAGACTTTTGTCTAGTCGAACAGTATGATAATTTAATGGTGAGAGCACTCGGAAAAACAGATAAAGCATATTCTTTAGATGATCGAAACAATTACAGGGCATATGATAAACGATCCTACAATCTTACAATCTATTACAAGAAATTTAAAGGTTTGGCTGCGCCTCGTTGCCCTCACTTTCGGAGTTACCCTCGACATCGACGTCATCATCTCCAGAAGCCTCATGATCGTCCCCATCGGAATCGTCATCAGAGGTATCCGAACAGTCCGAGCTACCTGAACTCGAGCTTGAGCTGGAGGTATCCAAGTCCATCAAGTCAGGGTTGGGTATTGGAACTCCAAATTCTTCCACAAAGGGAGCGAACTCATGTTCTTCCCAGTTGGCCGAGCTCGAGGACGCGGTTCGATAGTCTTCCCCGCTAGAGTTTTTCATGATGTCCATATGCTTTATATACTCCGTCATATTGTCGGGAATAACCTTTGCTGCGGCCAATTGTTGAACACCTTTGAAAAAGGTAGTTTGAAGGATTTCGCCGACCCTCCCTCGAGCTATGGCATCCAATGCAGGAGACTCCAAAAATTCTCTTATCGAGCTTAGGCGAGAATCTTCTTTGCCCCGCTGATAAGACAGCTCGGAATCAGCCTTAGTCTGCGCAAGCTCCTCTTCAAGTTTCCTAACTTTCTCCTCGAGCAAGCTTTTCTCTTCCACGACCTTAACCAAGTTTTCCTCGACGGCAGGGGTATACTTGGCTTTCATGGACTCCAATTCTGCTTGGACAGAAGAGAATCGATTACGCAGTAGGGATTCCTCCTTGAGCAAATCCATATAAGCAATGTGGACTCGATCGGACTCCTCTTCCAGCATCGACACACGATTCACCTCTGTGAGAAAGCAGTCCCCGATCTGCAAGAACAGGCTGATTAATACTTTATTCCAAGACTTAAAACAGTTGCAACAAATGTAAAGGAGTTTACCGTGTGATATGCTTTGGAGAATTGGCCTAGTACGTCAAGGTCGGAGTGACCAAGAAGCTCCTCCTGGTCCTCGGCAAATCTCCCCGCCATAAAAATCTTGATCGCCTTATCATGCTCATTCTCGCCATTCGGTGTGCGGTCACTTCGAATTGATCCCCTTTCGGGATAACCCGCTGCTCGGGAACCGCTGAGTTGATTTTCAATGAAGTCCACCATATCAGGCCTACTTCGACCGGATCGGGAAGAAAGGGGTGTTCGATGTCGACCCCATAATGCAGTCCTCCTTTTTGCCTCGGGGGGTCCCTCGACATCTTCTCGAGCTCGCCGATGGGAGATCTCCGTTCCTTTGAGCTTCTTCATCGTAAAGAGGCTGTATCCTAAGCCAGAAGAGGAAGAAGGACCAGCTTGATGAGGTGGTGGTACCATTCGGATCGGCTCAGCATTCTCGGGCTCCTCCTCGTTCCCGATCTGGTTAGTCCGAGCCGAGCTTCCCCGAGGAGGGACAGCAGTTCTAGGCTCCGGTCTAGTTTGCCTCCTCGGTTGACCGGGTGTTTTCCTCGAGGTAGATGCTACAGTTTTACCGACTATAGAAGCTCGGTATTGCTCCACCATTGTTCCTGAAGAAATAAAAGATGAATTGTAAGTAATGAAATCAGCTGAAAAAACTCACTATTATAAGTCACTTAGGAAAAACTTTTCTTTCCCTTACTCAATGTTCGAGGATCATCAGCGTCTGCTAGTGGAAAGGTGGCTCGGCTGAGTTCTGCTTTTCGAAGTACGGGTTCCAAAATGAGGAAAGCCGACTGGTACAAATCCGAACACATGTCTTTGACAACGGCGTCCGGAATGACCTTCTGAAGTTGACCTAATAGTTCCCGTTTTCCGAACACCCATTCTCGCTCACCTGGCCATCTGTGTGGGACCACCTCCGAGCTTCCCTCAGAAGCTGGTTCTTCAGGACCTCTAATGAAGAAGAACTGTTTCTTCCAGTCAAGAGAATTGCTGGAAGTGATGGTCGATAAGACCGAATGATTCGAACGTTGGGAGAAATACACGAACCCAACGTTCGAGGCGGAGGAGGTACTGATCTTGAAGAATTGCCAGAAGCGTCGGAAGTTAGCAACTTGATTCTTGGCCTTCATCAAAACGCTGAAAGCTATCAGATACCCGATTGAGTTGGGAAGAATTTGTGCGGGTGCCAGGCTAAATGCGTCTAAAACCTGCACGAGTAAGGGAGCAAAAGGAATACGCAACCCATAGTCGAACTGCCGAGCATAGAAAGCTTGACATCCTGCGGGGGGCTTATTCACTCTTTGAGAGGGGGTCGGGATTATTAGCGAGTAACCCTCGGGTAGAAATTTGCCTATTGTAGCTTTGAGGTTCGCTTCGTGCTCTTTCGGATCGTACGAACTTGAGATCTCGTCAACCCGTTTCTCGGTCTTTTGAGCCCGACCTGTGGCTTTGGATTTTTTCGAGACACCGGCCAAGTCGAGGATTCGCACACTACACCCGCCTCCGATCTCATACCTCATTATTTCATGCTTATCGAACGGTACAGCCAAACCGTTGCCGCCCTCATTCTCGGAGTCAGTTTTTTCTCCATCTCCACCTTCCCCACTGTTGGCCTTGGCATTTTGTTCCGCATCACCATCGTGCTCGGAATCTTGTCGACCTGATGTACCCTCTCCAGCGTTTGACTCTATGGCATGCTCTATTTGATTGATGATTCTATTCGTCTCTTCGGAAGAGTTTTCGGTGTTTTTGAAATCATTGATGAGTTCCCCAGTGGATCCCAGGTCGGAGTCTGATCCAGAGGGGATCTGGGTTTGAACGTCGGGATTATGGGAAGTAGACATGATCAGAAGATATTTATTTGAATGCTCGAATTAAAGAAAATACTGTTTATCGATCAAAAGGCTCCGATCAGCTGCGAATTGTAAAGATGCACTTTTCTTTCTCCAAGTAAACTTATATATAAAGGTTAAAAGGGTAAATTGCAAATTCAACCCCGAGTAACCGCGACGGTTAGGTTCCCACTCAGTAAATTTGAAGATTATCTTTTGCTAATAGCATTTATGGTCCTCCAAGCTTCGGAAATGAATATTTCTCGACTCAAACGGATAAAATATGTACTCTTTTTCCCTTCGCTCGGTTTTTATCCCACTGGGTTTTTTCCAAGTAAGGTTTTTAACGAGGCATATCCAACTCAAGACTGTCCGAGGCCTGTACTCTACTATCTATTTTTCCGAACCTCAAGTATTGCAGCTCTTAGTGAATCGTCGAGGTGAATCTCTCAGGTCAAAAATCTCACCCTTCTATCTTTGGAAGCGATTCGGTTTTTCGAGGCTCTCCCAAGGATGATGTGCACTCTTTTTCCCTAGCTCGGATTTTTCCCACAGGGTTTTTCCGGACTAGGTTTTTAATGAGGCATGTCCGAAAACATCAAGAAATCAAAGTCTTTCGCCGTAATGCAATATTTACTTCTCCGAGCTTCTGCTTCACTTACGCTCGAGAAGTGGGGGAGTATTGATGAGGGGCATTTCGCATGTGCCACTTTAGGAAATACCTTCTGCTCGAGGTCGACCTCGATCCCGACCAGAATGGTATTTCCCGACCAGAAGAACATGGTTTCCGATCAAGCCAGTTCGATAGCTCAAGATCCTTTCTTCTGATCTGCTTCTATCCTCGGAATTACTGTGGGGCCGACCTACAACTTTGTACAGCTGGCCGAGAGGTATTCTCCTACGAACGGTCCAGCTAGCTCATTACTGTTCCTATAAATACGCGGCGCATTTATGACATCAGGGACGGCACAACTTCCAAGATATTCCTTCTGCTCGGACCTACTGATCGGATTAGGAACTACCTTGTATTCTCTTTGTATTTAGTCTTTTTAGTAGTACGGTATCCCGTAACGCTCGGGTAGACCCGCTTTGTAATTTCCATTCGAACACCGTTATTAATATACAGTTTTCGTACGCTCGATTCACATATTGCTGTGCTTTACTTTCCTTACTGAACTCGAACGAAATACAGCATAATCAATTCCAGATTAATCAAACCCTATAAAAAACCATGTATACTATCAAATTTATCAAACAAGCCGTTCACATATAAAATCCTCACATTAAAGCTAAAATTCTGTGAATTTATTGAAAACCCTAATTAACGTGAAAACCCCAAAATTTGTGAAAACGGAAAACTCAACATCCCTAAAACTCAATAAAATAAAATCCCTAATTTAAATTTAAATTTAAATTCGTGAAATCTATTGATTGAAAACCCTAATTAATTTACTTGGAAACTACAAAAATAAAATCAATTTTTAGAACTTACTTTTGGACTTCAAAGAACCCGTACAAAGATGTCTCAAATATCTTCGGAATGGTACCAAGGAAGCCACGGATCTTACGAGCTGAGCAATAAGAACAAGTAAACAAATGATTCAATGAAGGAAGATTAAAGCTTTCAATGGTGGACTGACAATTACGTGGAATGAAGATGACGAAAGAGAGGGAATTGAGAGGAAAATTGCAGAGTATAAAAAATGAGAATGAAAATGAACCAACAAACCCTAGCAACGATCGTGTGATCCAACGGCTGAGAATGGGTTTCAAACCAATGACCAGATCTCGAATAAGTGGGGGTAAAATAGTAATTTCCCTCTAATTGGGCAAACCGAACCCAAAATTAAATAGTTGGGGCAAGGCCCAACTCAAATATTTTATGTGCCGAACGGGACACAAATTAATTCGGAGTGATTTATTAGAGAGGCCAAACTAGTTATTGGGCCGATTAAAACGCAGCCTTACCATATTAGACATGATCCCTCCATTAGTTGGTCTCCTAGTCGAGACTTAAGGGGTTGGGCTTTTCATCGGTTCCCTTTCTTCGTCTCGACCTTATGTATTCTGATCTCGAAACTATTCCCTTTGACTTAATCTTTATGAGCTACTTTCATAAAGTCATCAGGTACCTCGACCGAGGGTTTTACCAAAATTGGTTTCTCATTGAGATTCATAAGATAAGTTCCCAACCTATCAATTCGAGTCAATAGATCATCTGTTGATGATATGAACTTGTACACGAGGTCCTCTAACCATACGTGAATCCACAGAGACCTTCTGGTAATCTTCAGTCGGTCGGAACTCACATCAAAGCATAGATGTTCTCGCACAAGATAAACCATATCACCTCAAGTAATAAGGATCGCTCCTCGTACACTATTGGAAATATGACTTCAAACCTAATATGCGACTACTACTTCCATGGTGAGTTATTTCCTAGTTAGGTTATTCAGTTCACTTGCCATTCCAGCAAGTCTCCCACTTTTGTGTATCGACTATCCTAGTCACGCTCTGGATCCCAGCGTCCTCCAGTTCATCGGAGTATACACATCAGTGAGAGTCTAATTGAATCCAATGATGTCCCATCTCAAATGGATTCTACGACTCTTTAATTTGTTCTAGATCACAGCCTTGGAGATCAGTCCACGGGTTGTCCCATAACCCTTTGATCTAAGGACTTTCATCCTTATGTTTAGATAATTACTATATAAGATAAAGATGATCATTATGAATAAGGGTGCATTTATTAATCTAAATTGAATAGTTTCTTATGTATCACAATAAATAGCAGCCATACAGTTGGCTTACCGGACACTATTTCTATCAATGAGATGCATTGAATATCATCCTATCTAACAAACCGAATTACTTCTCTTAAACACAATTTTACGGATAAAAGTGTTAGAAATAAATGATATTCAAATGTTTCATTGCACGGATCACAAAATGATCGTATAGATATTCATATCTCTGTTCTATTATCAGAACCTTATGTTCATCGATACATTTGACTCTCTAAAATTTCGAAAACACTAAAGAGCCTGTTTGTTTGGTGTTTGAGAAAGTAGTTTGGGAGTGTAGTGGAGATTTGTGAAATAATCTCGATTTGCGTAATGTTGTTTGTTATGGTTTACAGAGAGTGGTTTGAGAAATAAAGTATGTGTAGATTTTTTTGGAAGAGTTAGGTTGTAGGTGTAAGATGTGTATGACTTTATGTCAAATCATATTATTATGTGAGATAAATTGTGTGTGAGATATGTTACTTACGTCAAATCATAGTAGAGTTTGTAAATGTTTTGTTTAGAGATAAGAAAATTGTTGTTCGTTTGGCTTTTGAGAGAGTAGTTTGAGAAAATTGAGAGATGATATGGTCAGCGGCTTATGTCCCATCTTATACAGATGTTTCTCGAATGCCTTTTGAGGTAGTGGTTTGTCAGCGGGTTTGTCGTATTGTCTTCTAAGTCGACACGTTTCATCTTTATGTCTCATCTACCAATGATATCCCTTATCAAATGGTATCGTCTTAGAACGTGCTTGAATTTCTGATGAGATCTCGGCTCCTTCGCTTGCGAGATAGCTCTATTATTATCACAGAAGATAGTAATGGGCTCGGCAATGCTAGGTACCACATCCAATTCTTGGATGATGTTGTTTTCATCCAAACACCTTCCTTTGCAGCTTCACTTGCTGCAATATATTTTACCTCGGTGGTTGAATATGCGGCAGTATCTTGTTTGGAGATCTTCCGGCTTACAAATAATCTTATTATTACAAATTCCTATGCATGTATTTTGGCGTACAGTTGATTCTAAAAATATAAATAACAATTATAAAATCCTCACCCAAAAACACCAAATTCGACCCTTAAATGAAAGCATTCATCCATTCACAATTTAAACATGCGTATACCCACAACCAATTAAAATAAAATCATTATGGATCGCTCTGATACCAATTGCTGGTGTTTTATATTCATTCGGATCTGAACGATTCGACCCGATGAGTAAACATTATCGAACTAATTCGACCCAGTTGCGAAATTTGGTGGGTTTTATGTATTTAGTATATTTAAAAAATAACTTATATAAATACAAGGATCCCATAAACGATAATATTTTAATTATGCAAAAGAAAGAAAAGAAAACTTACAAAAAGATTCATGTCTTTCATTCTTTTGGTTGAACTTTTGGCTTCGTGTTTTTCTTGAATTTGATGAACAAATGTCTTTGAATTTTTCACTATTGATATCCACCACATTCTCCTTCTACTAGGCGTGTGGGCACTAGCTTAAGAGAATCGAACTTTTCATTAACGTTGTAGAGATCAAAATTTCAAGATGAAACTTCTTCTCGTTTCTTTAACAAGGGGCGACTTCTGTATGTGTAGGTTTGAAGAGTGTAGGACCTCAGGCGCTACCAGTTGCCCCAAAATCAATTGGTGTTAGGAAATGAGCATACCTTCCCTTATAGTGCATTCACACAAGCGCCCACGATATTCGATTGTGAATCCACCCGCACACTCAGTTTGGGTGCCACAAGACAATTGCTGTCACCCGCACACACAGTTTGGGTGCCCAATAATCTCCCCCTCAGCAATTGCTCCAGCTGGGAATCGAACACGTGATCTTGGCTCTGATACCACTTGTAGGACCTCAGACGCTACCAGTTGCCCCAAAATCAATTGGTGTTAGGAAAGGTGCATACCCTTTCCTTGTAATGCATTCACACAAGCGCCCACGATATTCGATTGTGACTCCACCCGCACACTCAGTTTGGGTGCCACAGGACAATTGCTGTCACCCGCACACACAGTTTGGGTGTCCAACAAAGAGCTTTTTCTTTTTAGTGTAATCTTAATGATTTCATAGAGCATTAATTATTACCTCTAAGGTCTATATATATATATATATATATATATATATATATAAATAGTTATGGAAATAGTTAAACTCCTACCATTACTCATTCAAAGATTCCTACTAGGAAAGAAACTCTTCTCTCTCTTACCTTAAGAGAGTTACTAATTAAATACAACTCTCGTAAATAATTAAAACATACAAAAATATATATAATTTTTATTTATAATATAAATATATCATGTATATTTACATAGTAGATAATGAATTTCTACAATTAGAAATTTTATAAATACCAACTATTCCTTTTTCTTGAATCTAGTATCCAATTTCGATTAGATTCAATTATATAATTAAATATGATATAATTAATCATCATATTTTCAAATTAATTAATTCTAAATTAATTAACTAAATATCATCTACTTAATTCAAAGTTTCTATTTTAGGAAACTATTTCCAAAATGCAACGTGAATGAATTCGTTTTAATTTCTTAAGTTCAAATGTAGATTATCAGGAGCCATAGTTAAGAACTTATCAAATTCTTTTATTTAATTATTCGATCTATTAATTCCAAGTGACTCCACTAAAGACTTGGAATTGCACTCTTATCATTAAAATATATTTTACTCTAAAGATCACGATAGTCCATTATAATTACTATATGCAATTTGATCATCCAATAACTAATTCGTAACTAGAGCTAGCCACAATTACCGTTTTGTCCCTCTAATCACTTCTTTATCCTTAAGTTCCATTAATTCACTAGTGAGCAATTTGATTTGTGAATTTATTCATAAATCAGAGCGTTCTACTTTTCAGTTCCAGAACTAACATTTAAGGGAATCAATATTCCAGCTTCCCGTATAAAAGGTTGAATTCCATATCTGTAGAGGTCTTCAAGACATAAATTTTAGGCCTAACATGGTTACGTGTCATTACCTATGAGTCCAAGGAACTCGTTAACATAAACATGAGTTTATGCCTACTCAGGATTTAGATCAATTCGCATATGATCATCGGTTGACATATTCTAGAACCATAATATCAATAATATCTTATTTATGATTCTAGATAATGTCTGGTCCAGTCCTATTCAATCGAATTAAACAATGTACCTCCACCTTCGATGTCTCTACATCAGTAATTCGGATCAAAATTATTACATTGTTAATGTTATGTGGACCGTACTAGTAGTGTTTAGTTAAATATCCCAACTTCAACTCACTACGGACTTTTTAATCTATTAGCTATAACTTTAATCCTCCAGTATAACCAATGTACTTAAGTCATAGTCTCTTTAATAGACTTGAATTTTCTGATGTTTATTATGCATAATCAAAATGATTATATAAAAAAATTTAAATTTATTTATTTCAATTAAAGAATGACAAATTCATGCTTTAAGAGCATTATGCCTAACATTAACAACATATAAGCATGCTATGTACAATTTTTCGGATGAAAATAATAATCACATCTAAGTCCGCAAATAAAAATGTCAAACAATTAAGACATACATGACGTAAACTTGAATTGCCACGTAAACTTGAATTGCCCATATTTTTCTCATTTCTAATCCAAAAATAGATTCCCATACATGGTTAAAAATATAATTTCAAGAGGATTATAATGATAGATAGTACGTCACGTGAATCCAATTATTGAATCGAGAATTTGCATTTAAAGTTTCAGAAAATAATTCTATCAATAATTTTTTCAGGACAAATTTCTCAATGAAGAAATCTGGCAAAAAAAATTCAGATAGATTCACGAACATAAAATCATTATCCAGTAAAATTTTCATGCCATTCTAACGAGGAAATCACAAACTGTCATTAAAAGTCAAGCATGGACATAATTTCTAATTTCATGAAATTACTATAATTAAACATGCTTTGTAAACACCATTTAGCAAAGGAACTCAACCAACAATGGCTCTGATACCAATGTTGGATTTTAAATCCAATCAACTGTAATTTTACTTACTTGAATCGGATAGAATAATCACTAGCTACTTGAAGTGGATAACCCGGAGAGAATTCTTCTTTGTCATCGATCTAACCGCGGTTGAGTCGCCGATGCTCTCATATTTTTATGCTCCCGATCCGAGTACAAATCACGAATGAAAATGAGCCACATGTGATTTTTCCATTTATAATGTGCTAAGTATATATATATATATAGATAATATATATGTGTGTGTTGGGAGAAAAAGAATAAAGAGGAAATAACTGTTGTTTTTCAATTAAGACTTCTCTGTATTTCCAGAGATCGGCTCCCCCCACATACCTTAATTGTGGGAGTTAATCTCTCACTAAGTGGTTAAGGATGAGGCTCCATGACCAGGAGGTTATGGGTTCAATTCCCATGAATGTGGGCATTTTCTCTAGTTTCTAGCATTTCTCTAGTTTAATACTGGTAATTAGTTTACTTTGATATCATTGTAATATTTTCGATTCGATATAGTGTTTGACGTAACAATGTATTCACCATCTAAAAAAAAACATCTTATATGGGAGTGGCTCCTTTTACTAATTTAAATTGGACCGGATCGGGTTAGTTCGAATGGCCGTATCCACCCGTCTCAAATCAAAATTAATATCATTCAAGAAAGGCCCGATATTGCTACTGGAGGTAAAAGGCGAGCGAATCCCCTCAATAACAGATTTGCAGTCACCTTCGAGAATAAGCCGATCCCAACCATGTCCACAATACTATATTCTAATGTGTAGAATTTGTCAACAATGTAGTATTTTTATTAGGGATAGAGAGGAGATCTAGGGCAAAATTACAAATTTAGTCCCAAGCTATATCATGGTTATAATTTCAGTCCCGTAATATATTTTTTTAGCATATATCGTCCTGCTGTTAAAATTTAAGTGGCTTCCACCGTTATGTTGCCACCTTTACTACATATGTGTCAAGAAGTGCCCATGTGGATACACATGAAGGCCAACAATGTGAAAGAGATTTTTGTCGGATGAAAAATACAAATCTAGGGGAAGAAATTGATGGGAGTTTTACCCGCCAATTTTGTTCTCTTTTCCTATTTCCTATTGAGATAAAACCATGGATCTATATTTCGTATCTAGTATATATTTCAGTTTCTATATATTTAAGTCAGCTAAATATTAGAAATTTTTCAAAATCTTTTACTAAACGTTTCAAAACATTAAGAATAATTGTAAAGAAAAAAACTAAATTAAGAAAAATATGAGTTTCAAAGCAAACAAGAGATTTTCAAAAGTACATTTAATTTCGTTTCTATTGATTCTCATAGAACATTTTGATGTTTTTAATGAATAAGATTAAAATACCAGAATGTCTTTTTTTAACATCCTCATTTGAGAATTCCATTCATCTTAAATCAAGAACAATTGATTTTCATTTTGATAAAGCATTTAAATTCCACAAGTATCTCACGATCCATTTGAAGTTAGCAATTAACAGATTTTTTGAAGAAGATGACCAAAATCATAAGAGATTTTTTAGGCTTTTGAAAGTGTTGGGAGTATATCGGATAACATGTTGAGGGAAGAAGTGAGAGATGAGTTGCATAATTTTAGTAGTGTAAAAAACAAAATGCTACATCCTCATCCAGCATGGCAAGTTAATGGACAAACCATCTAAATATATAACGGTGGGATGACATTTGCTAAAAAGAATATATTACGGGATTGAAATTACAATCGTGATATAGCTCGGAACAATAAGTAAAAAGTAAATATAGTTTGAGACTAAATTTACAATTTTGTCGAGATCTAGCTAAATCTTCAAATTATAAAATTTTGTGATGAGTCTTTCATTTATGGCCAAAATGGACTGAGCCTACACTTATCATCTTATTAGAATCAACAACCACATAATGTGTACAACTCATATAGTTGATAATATTTAAAATTTTTAAATTAATATTTATTCATATTTAAATTTTCAATAGTGTTAGGTTACCATGAATAGATCGATTCAAGGGGTGAAGTATACATAGTTTTGAAGGGAATAGATGTACTTATTCTTTTAAATTAATATTTATTCATATTTAAATTCTCAATAGTGTTAGGTTACCATGACTAGATCGATCCAAGGGGTGAAGTATACATAGTTTTGAAGGGAATAAACAAACTTAACAATTGAGACTAATATATGACATCAAAATGTGATAAACGAACCTCACTCTGATGTACCAAGTCTTCGTCCCCTGACGTGGCATTCAACATTTACACAAATTATATAAAATCGACACGTGGCAATAAATATATAGTCCGAGTGGCGTCTCGACTATCGACGTCCTATGCAAACTCGTATCCTAATCGCCACAGGGGCGAATACGAGTATCTAGTACCCATATCCGAACTTATACGTCTTGTCACAATCCGACCCGGTAGTTGGAATCTAAAACTATAAATACCCCTCTTTAATGAGAACAGGTACACACACACAAACAAATCTACACATAACTTAAACCTTAGTTTCTATCCTTAAGACTGACTTAAGCTTCGAAGGGTTATCACCGGGTCACCACCGGTATTAGCCTAACGTAGTTATCTTTGTTTCAAGTTAAGATTCCCTAAACTTAAGAGGAGAAGCTTGATTGACCTGCTTATCCTCACATTGGAGAGTTGTATATGACCTGACACCTGGACACGAACAATAGATAATTAATATACTAAAAATACACTCATCAATTGGCGCCGTCTGTGGGAACATTTAACCACGAATCGAAAAAAGATGACTACTAGATCGAAGGGCGCTCTCGCGCGTGATTGGTAAGACACCATAGATCAAAATGGGGAAGGACAAAGCGATAATATTCCTCGACGAAATCCTATTTCATCCCCTGTCGAGGAAGCTGGACCCGCGAGGCCAGCGGCTCCCGTCGTCTTCCAACTCACTAGGGAGGATCTGAAAACCTTTTTCGATGATGCCAGAAGAGAATGGGCAACTCAGAATGCTAAAGAGGGGATAAATGCCCCTCGGGGACTCCCACCTACGGGGGCACCAGGCTTGGGAATCAGAGGAGAAGTGAATGAGGCCATTAGTAGGGCTCATCAAAGCCAAGAAAGGCGTTTCGAAAGAGACGACCTGGGGGAACACTCAGTAAGGGAAGTCAGTAAGCTAGCTTCCGAAGTAAGGTCGCTCCACCAAAAGCTGGATCGACATGAAAAGAAAAATGAGGCACCAGTGTCGAACTCTCGATTGAGAAAGTCCCCTTTTTGCGATGAAATCTTCTTCGAGAGGCTTCCCTCGGACAAAAGATTACCGACACAACTGCCAAGATACTTTGGCACGGAGGATTCCGAGGAGCACTTAGCTTCGTTTAATCTACAAATGCAACTACACGGGATCTCTGATAATGTCGCAGCAAAGGCTTTCTCGACAACTCTGGCAGGCATGGCCCAATCTTGGTTTGGCAGGCTGGAAGAGAGATCGATTTTCGATTTTGATCAATTGTGTGATAAATTTATGAGCCAATTCGGAAGCAAGAAAGCTGTCAGACCTCCAGCCAATCATTTGTACTCGATAGTTCATTTGCCAGATGAATCCTTCAGGACCTTCATGGGAAGGTTTAATAATGAGTTATTAAAGGTTGAGATGCCGAGAGTAGACTTCTTAATAACCGTCCTGTTCCAGAGTATGTTGAATCGAGGTTTCGCCAGTGCGATAGTAAGGGAAAACCCATCGACGTACGAAAAGCTTATGGAAATGGCCAATCAGTACATGGTCGAGGAGGAGATGACGAAATTAAGAGGAACATTTTTCGGTTTGGGCAAAACTGAAGAAAAGGAACAACCTTTAACCAACATCCAGTCGACAGATACGTCGAGAAAAGGAACAAAAGGGAGTTCCGCGAGGAAGAAAGAAATTTCGATACGAGAAGGCAAAAAACAGGGAGATCGCCTCGAAGGTGTAACGACCAGTATACCCCACTCAAGAAACTTAGATCTGAAATCTTGTTCGCCATCCAAGACAAGAACCTCTTGAAACGACCTCCCCAGCAGAGGGAGCCCCCAAACTCGAAAAGATATTGCCGATTTCATAGGCAAAGAGGCCATGATACTGAAGATTGCTACCAATTGAAAGATGAGATTGAGAGGTTGATAGCCGAGGGACATTTGTCAGGATACGTTAAAATCGAAAAAGGTGGCCAAGCAGAACCAAGGACAAGGAATGATCGATCGCCGTCAAGATCCCCAGGAAGGAGGAGAGATCAAAATCCTGGGAATCGAGACAATCAGCCTAGGAGAGCTCAACTCGGAACGGTGGTCAATATGATCTCCGAAGGTCTAGCCGGCGGAGACAGTAAAAACTCCAGAAGATTAGTCTCTAGAGCTCTCCAGGAGAGAGCGATAAGTAATCGAAGAGAAATCTTCTCAATAAAATCTTCATCCCCAACTAAGGTTATCAGTTTCGACGACTCCGATCTGCAGCAAGGATATCTTCCTTATGACGAAAGTGATGTTCCCGATTGTCCAATGGTAATAACGGCCCAAATAGCCAGTGCAACTGTCAAAAGAATATTGATCGATTCGGACAGCTCAGCTAATATCCTTTTCCTCGACGCCTTGAAAAGGATGGATCTTGGCCATACACCATTTGACCCCATCTCTACACCCCTAGTCGGGTTTGGGGGAGCACAAGTCGTCCCCTTGGGAACTCTATCTTTGTCACTATTGATGGGGGACGAGGATAATTCGAAAATTAGAATGGTTAAATTTTTGGTGGTCGATGCTGCGTGCGCTTACAATGTAATATTAGGAAGACCGGCCCTGAATAGCTTTCAGGCAGTCATTTCGACATATCATCAAAAGCTGAAGTTCCCAACCTCCAAAGGTGTAGGAGAGGTACGGGGAAATGTGAAAGAAGCTTGGGATTGTTATACAGTTTCAGTCGACAAGCGCATCAGAGAAGCACCGCCCCTTTCCACAGCAGTTCAGAGATCCCGTAGGGAGACTCAAACCAAACCTGTCACTCCAATCCTCGTAGACTGCGTGATCAATGAAGATTCGACCGAAAAGTTGAAAGAAAAACAAGAAGAAATAAACGCTAGAAAAAGGAAATTCGAGAGAATTGAGCCCTCGGAAGGCCACAAGACTATCGAACTAATCCCTGGGGAATCGTTAAAGACGACAAGAATTGGAAACCAACTCCCTGAAGGCCTAGAAACTCAGCTGGTTGAATTTTTGAGACAGAATGTGGACGTCTTCGCATGGTCGACCACTGACCTGCAAGGAATTGACCCAAAGGTCATCGTGCATAGGTTAAACATCGACCCAACTGCAAGGCAGAAAAAGAGAAATTTTGGGCCAGAAAGGAACAGGATAATCAAAGAAGAAGTTAAGAAACTTCTCGATGCGGACTACATAGCCGAGGTGCAATTTACTGAGTGGCTTTGCAACGTGGTCTTGGTTTCTAAAGGTGGAGGGAAATGGAGAATGTGCAATGACTTCACTGATTTGAACAAGTTATGCCCACGAGATCCCTACCCTCTCCCAAGAATCGATTCCCTGGTCAACTCAACAGCAGGCTGTGCGATTCTTAGTATGATGGATGCCTTCCAAGGCTTTTATCAAATCTTCACGGCCCTCGAGGACCAAGAGAAGACAACATTTATCACCGAGTGTGGTGTTTACTTCTTCAAAGTGATGCCTTTCGGGCTCAGAAATGCGGGGGCTACTTATCAACGATTAGTCAACAAAATGTTTGAGACAATTCTGGGAAAATCTATGGAGGTCTGTGTCGATGATATGCTAGTTAAGAGCCTTGACGAGAAAGACCATCTAGAGCACATCAAACAGGCCTTTGACATAATGAGGAAGTATGGAATGAAGTTGAATCCCGCAAAATGTACCTTCGGAGTCAGATCGGGAAAGTTCCTTGGATATTTGGTAACTGAGAGGAGAATTGAAGCCAACCCGGAGAAGATCCAAGCAATCTTGGATCTCAGAGCCCCGCGAAACCTAAACGAGGTACAGAAGTTGGTCGGGAAAATTACGGCGCTGAATCGATTCATTTCACGATCCGCCGATAAAAGCCTCCCTTTCTTCAAAATCATGAGAAATGCAAAAAAGTTTGAGTGGTCAAAAGAATGCGACCAAGCATTTGAACAACTTAAAACTTACTTAATATCGCCGCCCCTCTTAGCTAAACCTCAAGAAGGTGAAAGTTTGTACCTATACAATGCTGTTTCGGAGCAGGCAATAAGCTCAGTCTTGGTCAGATTGGAGGCAAAAAGTAGTTATCCGATATATTATGTGAGCAGGTTCTTACAAGGACCAGAGAATAATTACTCTGAGATTGAGAAATTTGCCCTGGCTATCGTAACGACGGCTAGAAAATTATGTCCTTATTTCCAATCGCACAGAGTTGTCATCCTCACTAATCAACCTCTAAGACAAACTCTTTCGAAACCGAATGCCTCAGGAAGATTAATCAAGGGGGGGGGGGTCGAATTGGGTGAGTATGACATCGACTATATGCCGAGAACTTCCATCAAAGCACAAGTCTTGGCCGACTTCGTGCTGGAAAACACACAGCTGGAAGAAGTGAAAACAGAGTTATGGATGTTGCACGTCGATGGATCTTCAACTTCAACAGGAGGTGGCGCACGCATCTTCTTTCAAGGCCCGAGAGAGAAAGAATTGGAGTTTGCCCTGAAATTAGATTTTCAAGTCTCCAATAACGAAGCAGAATATGAAGCATTATTAGCGGGCCTGAGGATGGCCACGGAAACAGGGATTCAAGACTTGATCGCGTATACCGATTCCCAGCTAGTGGAAAAACAATTCAAGGGATTGTTCGAAGCCAAGGAGGATTCCATGATCAAATACCTGAAGCTTATCAAATCTCAAGCATCCAAGTTCCACAGCTTCCAGCTGGAATATATTACAAGGGCGGAGAACACGAGAGAAGATGCCATATCCAAGTTTGGGAACCTAATTGAAGGTATCACAACGAGGAAAATAACACTCTTAGTCTCCACCAAACCCGCCATCAACACCCAAATTGAAGCTTTTGGCCTCGAAGTGTTGAATCTGGATGATACGGAGCCCAACTGGAAAACTAGCTTGGTAGAATACTTGTCCAAAGGAGAACTACCTGTCGACAACAATGAAGCAAGGAGAATCAAGTACAAAGCCCCTCGATACGCCCTCCTTAACGACGAGTTATATCGTCGCTCTGTATCAGGAGTACTGCAGAAATGCATCTCGACGCCACAGTCGATGAAGGTACTTAAAGAGGTTCATGAAGGCTCTTGTGGAAGCCATTCCGGGGGAAGGTCATTGGCAGTCAGGGTGTCTAGATTGGGATACTATTGGCCGAATTTGGTTAAGGAGGTCAATGAATATGTGAGGAGTTGCGTTCAGTGTCAATATCACGCAAACATGCCTCATCAACCGGCCCAAAAGATGGAGTCGATCTCAATTGCCTGGCCTTTTGATCAGTGGGGCGTTGATTTAGTGGGACCGCTCCCGATAGCAAGAGGACAGAAACGGTTCCTCCTTGTAGCCGTCGAATATTTCAGCAAATGGATTGAAGTGATCCCCTTGCAGAAAATAACTCAAACACAAATCATCAACTTCTACTGGTCGATAATTTGCAGGTTTGGTCTACCGAGAACCATAATTTCAGATAATGGTGGGCAATTCGTCGGTAAAAGAGTAAATGATTGGTGTACAAAACACAGAATCACACAACGCTTTACATCGGTCGGATGTCCTCAAACCAACGGCTAAACCGAAGTCACTAATAGAGAGATTGTCAGACTCCTGAAGAAAAGATTGACAGAGGCTAGTGGAGCCTGGCTAGATGAGTTGCCCTGGGTGGTTTGGGCAAATAGGACCAAGGAAAAGACAGCGACAGGAGAAACGCCTTTCAGCCTAGTCTATGGATCCGAAGTTGTTGCCCCTGCTGAACTCAAAGTTCCTTCACCCAGAGTCGAATTGTATGATGAAACGGAAAACACGGAAAAAAGAAACTATGAACTCGACCAGACAGAGGCTAAAAGAGAAAGAGCTTCGACGAGAATACAAGCCTACAAAACCACGATGATAAAAGCCTATGATAAGAATGTGAGATTGAAATTCTTCCAAGTGGGGGATTACGTGCTAAAAAGAGTGGACGTGTCGAAAAACAAGGGAAAACTCGACACTAACTGGGAAGGACCTTTTAAGGTAGTTGAAATAGGAAAGAAAGGGGCGTATCGACTCTCCAACATGGATGGGAAGCCCGTGGATTGAACTTGGAACGGAAGAAATCTCAGAAAATTCTATGCTTGAAGATCTCATTTTATTGTTTGATAGTTCAACTGTCTTGTGAATATCTATGTATTTTGTATCTAATCTGAAGAAGGGATTACCGACATGCAAGCTATTAATAAGCTTAGTTATTTCAAATTCCTCGACCGCCGAAGAGGCATCGAGATGCAAGCTATTAATAAGCTTAGTTATTTCAAATTCCTCGACAGCCGAAGAGGCATCGAGATGCAAGCTATTAATAGGCTTAGTTATTTCAAATTCCTCGACAGCCGAAGAGGCATCGAGATGAAAGCTATTAATAAGCTTAGTTATTTCAAATTCCTCGACAGTCGAAGAGGCATCGAGATGAAAGCTATTAATAAGCTTGGTAATTTCAAATTCCTCGACAACCGAAGAGGCATTGAGATGCAAGCTATTAATAAGCTTAGTTATTTCAAATTCCTCGAAAGCCGAAGAGGCATCGAGATGAAAGCTATTAATAAGCTTGGTAATTTCAAATTCCTCGACAGCCGAAGAGGCATCGAGATGCAAACTATAAATAAACAAACTCTACAAAACTCGCCGAGAGCTACAGAGACATCGAAATAAAATCTATTCCCGCAGGAAATGTGAGAAAGAGATAAACATGGAGATTGATGAACTCATAACTATAACGTATATTGAGGTTAATATCGATATATCGACAGCTGATTACTAAAACTAATTTTTATTTTTTATAAATTCAAATGATACAACATTGAGCGACACGTATGTCGAGATTGTTACAAAGACATCGAGATCCTATTACAAGGTCCTAAAAGATCTAAGCTAGGATATATGAAAACATCTTGATGGTGTCTGCCCTCGAAGATCTCCGACGTCGAGTTAATCAAGGCATCTTTTTCAAGGTGTAATGTGAATACTTTGTTGTAGACCTTGATCATAGACGACCCCGAAACACGTCTTCGAGTCTTCTTTCGAGGGCCAGGGGTATTTAATGGCAGCAGCTCACTTCTTGATAGTATCCATCATCTCTATCGTGATGCAAAAATCGAGATAATGGGTCCTTGAGCATCGAGCTAGAGGAATCGCAAATCGAATATTTGCGCTTTAGTTCCTCCGCCCTTTTCTCGGCTGCCGCCAACTTGTTTTTCCCTCCTGGCCCATTGATTTCGGCGACAACTCGAAATTTCGCCGCCCAGATGTATGGTGAAGAGTTTCTGAACGACGAAATTTCGAGAGGTCACCGGCATCGACCTCTCCCTTTTTACCGATCCCTCCCAATTGAACGGAGAGGCCAACGCATTGGGGAACCCCCTTTACCGATACCACCCAATCCAAAGCGGTAATAGTTTCTTCTTTGTTCAGGAGGTCGAGAAGATCGAGGAGGTACGAAGATAAAGAAAGCACTCCTCGTCGATTTGATAATGACATGATTTAGCAGGACAGCTGTCGAATTACATATCGGAGAATACATGTTTGGATATTTCTAGTACGGAATAATGTGGGTACCCCCAATCCCTCTTTATAGGCCCGGGCCATCCGATCGGACGGTCCAGAATAATCATGATCAACGGCCCAGATCAGATGCATTAAATATGGCGACCGTTGCGCTTACCAAGGAAGGCAACGTGGACCAGATCCAATGGTCCTAAACCATCACATGTAACGGCTCGGATTGATCGCATTAAATGCGCTAACCGTTCCAACTACGTAATGAATCGCGCCAATCGCACAACTACCATCGACTAGTTACATAGTTTCCATGAACTTTCCCTCGTGCGTCGACCTGAAATGGTTTTACATGTTAAAGCTGGAATGAAAGCACGATCTGTTAAAGCTGGAATGAAAGCACGATCTTTTTGCAGAATCGACTATCATTCGCTCCAAGTCGACATAAAAAGAAAATTCGAATAGCGACGAGGCACGTCGATATGATGAAAACTTTTCGATTTCTCCCATACCAAGATCTGAAAAGTATAATTACGAGTAACCACATGTGACCCCAAGTGTAAATCTATTAGAAAGCAAAACAAAAGCATAAGAAGAAACATTGGAAAACGATGCTTCGTAGAAAAATAAACTAGCGAATGACCTATAATATATAGAAAATTAGAATCTAATCCAACGGTCCTAAAACGATAGACGTCCTCGGGATCAGTACCTGTTAAGCAATTATGGATGACAAAAGTAGGACCCCCTTATTTTCTCGATAAGATGGGAACTTAAATAATGACGAAGAAATGCAAGGCAAAATGTCGAATGAAAGGAATTAAGTCTTAGATGCAAATCAATGTGTCAAATAGAAGAAATCGATTCATTCATAAACAGGAATTACAAGGCGTGAATCGATTACACAAACTAACCTATCTAGAAACAAAATAATCAGAGTAGGTCAGCTGGCCAAAATTCAAGACGTCAATTCTTAGAAGGACCAAACTGGCCTTCGTGCATAAGTTGATGGATGTGCGACGACAACTTGGACTTATCCTGAACCTCCCGTTGAGCCTTGGCTGCCTCACGATCCTTCCGACTTGAAGATCAAGCAGAAACCCAAATTCATGAGCCTCAACCCTCGCCGACTGATCTTCTTCGTCTGACGGTTCCTCCTCTATGAGTAAACCGTTCTCGTCATAGTAAGGGTTGAGCCGACTTGCGTCAAAATTCTCATTCTGAAAGCCGAAAGCTTGACACTGCTTCCAACCTTTCACAAACATTTTGTGAAGCTCTACCCCCGACTGACGATCGACAAGCTCTTGGAAGACAATGCTGTTGAAGAATTCGAGGACAATGCCTTTCCTTTCTTCAGACGAAATGTCACGACGGAGGGCTAACGCCTCTCGCTGACCCCTCTCGAAGCTCTCGGCCGTCCTCCTTTCAACCTCAGAGTCAAAACTCTCTTTCAGAAGGGCTAATTCAGCCTCAAGCGAAGAGATCTTTTCATCTTTCGTCGACATCTCGGCCTTAACAGACAAGGCCTTCTGCTCGATATCAACGGATTTCTTTTGAACCTCCTTGAGCTCCTTCTCTTTCTCCTTCCCGAGAGCTCGATACTTATCGACTCAACTCGATAACCGGCTTGAAAAAGTACTTGGTTAAGCTGCAAACATGAAAAGGAGTAAAATATAACGATTGAATTATATATATAAATTCTAGAAAAGATGACTCAAGCTTACCCCAAGTAAGAAACCAGACCCCATTCGGATAAGATCGCTCATATCCATGGGTCCCATAGCAGCCTGATCGAGAACAGATATAGTTGAACAAAACTTTTCCCACACCTCAAGGCTGGGCGGAGAACTCAACAGGGCAGGATTCATCATAGAGGAATCAGGAGCTTGGCCTCCAGTGCGCTGCTTCATCTTCTCGATAATAGATTCGAGAGATTCCTCAGCCACACCCTTGGTGCGATCGACGGGTATAGGTTCCCCAGTCGACTTAGAATTCTTCAAAGCCGGCCCATCTGTTTGCGCACCCTCGATGGAAGCAACCTGTTTTCCCTTGTCCGGGGTTGTTGACGTCTCAGCCTGACGTTTAGCTCAGGTAGGTGGGGGCAAAGTACTCGACGTGGCCGGTCCCGATGGTTTCGGGATCGAAGGCCTGACCTGCACAGCAGGACGAGCGGGGACATTACCTACCTTCGCCGCCTTAGACATCGACTTCAATGCGCGACTCATGGTAGCACCGACAACTGATTCTGCAAACATTAAAATGAATTAGTGGAGAATGAAAAGAAGAAATCAACTAAGCAAATACGGAGTATGGAAACTACCTAGAGAAGGACTGTCGATAGATAAAGGGGCTATCGACATTCCCCCCAAGCTCAAGATCGGCTCCCGCAGAAGTAAGTTGGTGTCGTATATAGACTCCGACAACTGCGAAGGAAAATTCGGTCCCCATGAAGGCTCGGGTACATTCTTTAACAGGATTGGACCCGACCTCCATTCGCGCGTCGTCCTCCATACATAGTTCTCGGGAGCACGAACATAAATGAACTTGGTTTTCCAACCCTTCCCGTGAGAAGATTTTAAATCCCCGAGAAATCTAACGTTGGGTTTCGATTTTATAAAATAAACACCCTCATTCGACTTAGGGGACTCGCTCACTTTAAAAAGGGCACAAAAATTGGCAAAGGAAGCCGGTTGGCCCAACGACTTCATGACAAGGCAAAATCCTATGATGTACCCTATAGCGTTAGGAACTAATTGGGCCGGACATATTCCGAGACCACTTACGATGTCGACAAATTCATCGGCTAGGGGAAAACGAAGACCGTTCTCCAACGCGTCGATGTGGAAGGTTCTACATCTAACCGGCGGATCATTCATCCTCTGATCAGGGGAGGGAAGAACGACGGACCAACCCGTCAGAAATTGATACTTAGACACTATTGTTTCAGCCGAAAGACGAGGACGACTTGCTATTATGTTGCTAAAATGATCTACAGTTCTATGTCGGTCAGACAGATGTAACGATAGAATTACACTCTTCGACCCCGAGCCAACTACGCCTAACAACTCAGCCGACAGAGGGCTATGCAATTTCCCTTCAAAAGGGATATCGAAATGCGACATTATTGACTCTACCGACATACCCTCCCCCCCTCCCCCTCCCCAACTGACTCGTCTCCGACAGATGTAGATCGACTCGACATAGAATAAATAGATAGAAAAGAATACCTAAAAATTTTGGAAAGAAGACTTCGACAAGAAAAATAATTGCTTAAAACCGCTCGCTGGTAGGTCCGATAGCCTGGCTCCGACTAGTAAATTTTTTTTGAGAATGGTGTGAACAGTACAATGATGAACGCCTATTTATAAAAAGTTAAAATCTCAAAGCGCGCGAAAATTACCAGTCACACCGTTCTTTTGAAAGCTTTTGGAACAGTCGCGATGATTACTTTGTGGCCCATCCTTTTTGTTCGGAAAACGTCCCAAAAGCCCAATTAGTTAAATTACCAACCTACTCTATTGTCGATAGAATCGATATGAAGGGAATGAAAATACGTAAACACAAAACAATTAAACAGAGAATGTAAACAACATTTTTTCTTTAAATTTTCACCAAAAAATTACATGGGCCCTAGTTATTTACAAATCTCCAATCGACTACTATCAATCAATCTTCAGTGACGGGGGGAGGTATCAAACTACCAAACTCGTGGCCTCGCGCGATTGCTTCCTCCTCATCCTCTGCCTCGAGACCGGTCTCGACCTCTGAGCAGGAGAAACGATTCCTTCTTGTCGAAAGTTACTGGCCTTCAGCCTATCATTCTCCATCGATGAGAGGCTTAGCTGCCTCACGGCTTCGTTAAGCTGCTCATCCTTTGCCCGAAGAACCTCCTCACTCTCTCTCTGTTGTTTGATGAGCTGCTCGTCCTTCACGCGCAGAGCCTCTTCGGCCTCCCTTTTTTGCTTGCTTAACTCCCCTTCCGCCAACTCAGCCCGATAATACCCATGAAAGATATATTGCAGCATCTGTATGAGCAAACCTTGTATGTGAGAATAACATAATAAGTTAAGAAAAGAATACATAGTAGGTCAAGAAAAGAATACATACGCCAACACCGAGTCGACCAGCAGTATGCAAGTTCTTTTGTATTGATTTTTTCAACATTGACATCTGGTCGACCTTGAAAACGCTATGTATAAACGCCGCGAAAGCAGAATTATAAGATTCTGAATAAAGTACCAACGTTTCAGGGCCCAAACCTCCTGGATGTGTCAATTCGGACGACATCCAATCAGATAAACTCCAATCGAACACCGTGCGTTCCTCGTCGGAGATTCTATCGCTTACTTGGTCCGTAGGACCAGCACTTACCTCGATATCGTCATCCTCTTCAACCCGCGGCCTCTTTCCCCGACGACGTTCCTCACGAGTTATGATACGATCAGAGTTTAGCGTTTGCCCTGCGTTGGTAGTTGGTCTCGCAATCGGTTCGGGAACTCTCGAGGTTGAAGCTCGACTCCAAAATGCTGTGTTTTGTTGCTGCAAGTCGCGTAGTTCCTTCCCTTTTGGAACGACCATAGCCCCACGAAGTACTTCTTCCAGAGTCGGGTCTTCAGGATCACTAGGCTTCCTCCTCGACGACGTTAAACCACAAGCGCGAAGCCGGGGTTCCTCGATCAGCTTCTGCACGTCGCGATTATAACGTCGCAGATTCTCAACAAAGCCTTCGTGCCAGGAGGGTTTCGGAACATTCTTCAAATTGATCGACCCGACCCGCCATGGACAGTTGACATTCCACTTATAGCTCTTCGGAGGAAATACATAAATATATCTCGATTTCCAGCCTTTACCATGGGAGCTTTTGGAGGAGCACAAAAATCGATTGTTGTTCCCACGAGATTTTACTTGGTAAAATCCTTCGTTCGACTTCGGGGACTCGAAAACCTTGAAAAGAGCCCAGAAGTTGCCGAAGGAAGCAGCTTGCCCGAGAACCTTCATAACCACGCAAAAGGCAATAATGATCGACATGCCATTTGGCAAAATCTGAGTTGGACGAACGCCTAAAGCATTGATGATCCCTGCCACCTCAGGGGGAATTGGAACTCGGAATCCACCTTCTAAACTAGCCTCGTGAATGGCCATTCCGGAAGCGGGGGGCTCATGCATCCTCTGATTGGGACTTGGCGTACATATCGTCCAGCCGACGGGAATCGAGAACGCTTCTAACATATCGGCCACGGCCCGCCTATAATCTTCAGCCACAAATTCATGGTACATAGTCTCGGTGAAAAATCGCCGAGACCCAACGACATCTTCAGCTTCGACAGCCCCCTCATTGGACTCCACGAAGTCCATGATATCATGTAGGGCTTCCCTGTTGATATCCCCGAAATCCCTTTCAGTATCGCTCGACGACATCCCTCGCGTAATATGTCTTTTGTTGAACGACTTTTGTTCCGAGTTCGCCAAAATATTTACTGCAAAGTAAATACGCTATACGGCGGTGGACCTATTTATAGGACCACTAATTAACTGCACGGGGAAATAGCACAATGACCCCCGAAGCATTGCGACGATTCGCATTCAATCCATCAATTATTTGAAATGATTTACACGCCCCTGCCAACTGCGCGCTACACTCAAACTCATGAACTTGGGGGACCATCATATACCAAGTCTCGATCTAATACGCTCGACAATCCACATAATTTTTCTCAACTAAACTCCAAAAAACTTCAAGACTTCGAAATAAACTCGAACTCGTGAACTTGGGGGACTCTTGATGTGCCAAGTCTTCGTCCCCTGACGTGGCATTCAACATTTACACAAATTATATAAAATCGACACGTGGCAATAAATATAAAGTCCGTGTGGCGTCTCGACTATCGACGTCCTATGCAAACTCGTATCCTAAACACCACAGGGTCGAATACGAATATCTAGTACCCATATCCGAACTTATACGTCTTGTCACAATCCGACCCGGTAGTTGGAATCTAAAACTATAAATACCCCTCTTTAATGAGAACAGGTACACACAAACAAATCTACACATAACTTAAACCTTATTTTCTATCCCTAAGACTGACTTAAGCTTCGGAGGGTTATCACCGGGTCACCACCGGTATTAGCCTAACGTAGTTATCTTTGATTTCAGGTTAAGATCCCCTAAACTTAAGAGGAGAAGCTTGATTGACTTGCTTATCCTCACATTGGAGAATTGTATATGACCTGACACCTGGACACGAACAATAGATAATTAATATACTAAAAATACACGACCGGGGTTAAAGTGTTAAACTGTCGTGAAATGTATTTTATCCTTGTGAATACATACTTTGAGCATGACCAAATTCAACTTGAATTAAAAATATTTATATTATAATCGTAAATTATATATAGTGTATATATTAGATGGAACAAAATGTCAATGTGGGGATCCATTGAAAAGCAAAGATAGAAAAGCTTTGGGGCAAAGCAATGACACATGGCTAGTATAACTTTCGAAAAAATATTCCTTTTGGGTAGACAAAATCTTGAAGTCATACATCTCCCTAGGGATATAATTATTTCAGAAACCAATCCCTTTAGGCAGATAATTCCTTAGAATAAATCTCAACTTCAAATAATTTTTGATATAACAAAATTAATTCAGAAAATTACCTCCTTTGAGAAGGTAATTTCATAAATTAATTTTACTTTAACATCTTTTTTTCAAACTAATGTTTGTGAAAATTGTAAATTAAAATAATGTGTACAACGGCAAGTTACAAAATTTGATCATACTTAATTTTGGGCAAAAATTCATTTTTGGCATCATAGAACTAGGCTTTTGGTACCATGTTATCAATTTTGGTACCAATTCTGACTGTCGATTTCAATTTTGGTACTTCCGTCAGTTAATCGCTAAGTCAACTGACGAAAGTACTAAAATTGAAATGGCCAATCAGAATTGGTGCCAAAATTGACACAATGGTACCAAAATTGTAAAACGCTTCTATGGTGCCAAAAATGAATTTTTAGAGGCATCATTCATTAGGTTGAATTTATAAAACAAAAAAAAATTATTCATAAATTTCATAATACTTCTAATTTTAAATTAAGGAATATCTCTTGAGTTACAGCGAAAAAAGAAAACTAAGATCAACTTCAAAGGCTAAATATAAATTTGAGAATATAAATATATTATACATTCTCATATAATAGTTTGCATACTTATTTAAAGTATTTTATTTTAACTATGAGTATATAAAATTAGTTTCTATATTATTTTATTCATATTTTTTTTATATATAGCACATCAATGCAGTCTATTGATTTGTTCATTTATTATTTCGACCCGACTTTCAAATATGGTTTAAAAGGTGTTTATATAATTTCGAACGATTTAAAAAAATTCAACAAAGAATCGCTTCTAAATCTTCAAAATGAGAAGAAGTAATGCATCTAAGCAACATCTCCATTATTGGAAAAATAAGGAGAAGAAGAGAAAGAAGAAAATGAGAAGGAGGCAATTTACAATTGAAAGAAGGATACAACTGATAAGAGAAAGTTCAAATCAGGAGATAATCGTATATCCTTATTCAGCCAAGTGATTTTCATCATTGCGTGAAGACCAAACTGAAGACTTAAAAGACGTTCTTAGTTGAATGTTTTGTCATTATAAAAAAAAGGGGGAATTGTTGGATGAAGTTGAGTCAATGAGTTAATGGTTTTACTATTTTATTATTATTATTATTAAAATGCGAGTGGGATAAATAGTGAATTGGAAGTAATTGGTGGGGGGAATTGGCAAAATATTATTTTTGGCACCATAGAACTAGGCGTTTTTCAATTTTGGTACCATGTTGTCAATTTTGGTACCAATTCTGACTGGCGTTTTCAATATTGGCACTTCAATCAGTTGACTTAAAGTCAGTTGACCGTTAAGTCAACTGACGGAAGTGCCAAAATGGAAAATGCAAGTCAGAATTGGTACCAAAGTTGACACCATGGTACCAAAATTAAGAAACGCCTAGTTCTATGGTGCCAAAAATGAATTTTAGCCCTTAACTTTGGTACTCAATTTCCCTAAATTTGAAACTTAAGTTACCCAGTATGTCAAAATTAAAATTATAGAAATTCTGAAGTTAGTAAGGAAGAGTGTATTTACCAAAAAAAAAAAAAAAAAAAAAGTAAGGAAGAGTGTTGCATATTACCATTATTTCATCACGGATTTTGAATTATTATTTTTTTTAAATATTTTGGAATTCAATTTGACCAATAAGATGATTTTCTTTGATTTTCCATTTTTTAGATGTCTTTGATTTCAAAATCCGAATAACTATTTTCTTTTCAAAAAAGTAGTTAGGGCCAATGTTTTCAGAACCGGACCGGACAGTGAATCGATGAGCCAACTGGTCACTGTTTTTACTGGTCGAACCGCTGGTCGGACCGGATGACGTCATAATGATATAATAAATATATTTAATTTTAAAGTATATATAATATGCATAAAATTTAAACATTATCCTACAATTGATTAAAAATATATAAAATCTTAGAATATATTTAAATTAAATCACATAATATTTATATAACTTATATCATAATTGTAATATGATACTAATTTGTAAGCTCATATAAATATAATATGACTATATTTCTTTATAAAAATTTAAAAGTGTAAGTTAAAAATACAACAAACTAAGAGATTAATAATTTTAAAATATGATTATGTATAAAAGTCTAATATTCAAAATCAAACTTGAATAATATATCGATTTGATTTTCAAAATTTGACACTCTTTATCCTAAAAATAATATTGGAAAGAAATATCTTATAGAACAAATTTTAATAAAAAATTATTATTTGAGTATTAATTTTCATTGATAATGTGTAAAATGTTAATTTGAGTTATCATAATCTAAATTATAAACAAATTTGGCTACAAGTTTTCTGTAATTTATAAATTCTTTTTGTACTAGAAATTCAACAAAAATGATGTAGCTCAAATGGTAAGGAAGTTATGTTTCATGCAAGAGGTTAGGTGTTCAAATCCCACCTTCTACAAGAATTTTTAATTTATTTTTAACATTAATAAAATTAAAAAAATCGAAAAAAAAAAAAAAAGAAAATTCAGAATCGGGTTGAACCGGTCCAAAACCGGTTCGGGTCAGGTTTTTGAATCAAGTGGTTTTAGGGGGTAAACCGGACCGGACCAACCTCCGGTTCACGGTAGAACCGGTCGGAACGACCGGTCCGGTCCGGTTTTAATAACATTGGTTAGGGCAAGATAAAATAAAAGAAATCACAAAAAAACATAAATCATTTTTCAATACAGTGTTGGTCGCCGCCGGCCGAGAGACGACAAAAATGAGATGCACTCACAGTCCATGTGTGCAGGAATCGGAGACGCGAGGTTGGGGTGGGTCACGATGTGTGGGGGTCGCAGTCACGAGGTGAGTTGGGTGACCCATTTTCTGTAATTGGGGTCAGCTGGACCAAATTTTCTCAATTTTTCTGAATTTTTTTGTTTTTTAACCCAAGTAATTGATGGGATTTGAGTGAAATTCAATTTTAAACTCAATTTTTTGCCCAAATTTCTGTTTAATCACAAATATAAAAATTTTAATATGGATTTTTGAATTAATAAGAAACCTAGAATTTAATTCGCAAATTGTTTGCACAATATATAATTACTTAAACATGAACTTGATTGCACAATGGCAACTGAGTTCACGATCTGATCACCCACTAGGATCTATTTCAGGATGTTCCACACAAGAAACAAGGAAATCAATTTAAAATTTTCATAAGAACGGATTGTTTAATTAACGTGAACTTCATGTCAACAACTACGAACTCAGCCTATATTTTATTCTAAAATTTCATAAAAAAATAAACATGAAATTACGGTCACAAAAAGAAATTCGCAAGTTTGAGAAAATCAGGAATTTTATCAATTTCGTTCCTATATCATTTTTTCAAGGCTTTGATACCACTTGTAATGAATTGCATAAATAATACGGATCGAACATGATGGTTAAATATGTTGGATCTTAAATCAAATACATAAACATAATGATGAAAAGATCTAATTCGATTTAATATCGAAAATCTTAATTGTCTAATCATGTCAATTATCAAGAGATTAAAAGTAAATTTGAGACTTTAATGCAGCGAAAAACTTACCTTGATTCATGCCCGCAATCTTGATATTATTGATGATTTAGTGATGAAGGGTTTTATGATCTTCCACTTGATACATACCTTAGAACCTTATTACTCTTGTAGAAAATGATTGACGAGAATATGAGTTATGTAACTCTATATTGTGTTGTTGTATTGTGTTCAAGTGGGAATTATAACCCCTTATATATAATAATCTACTAGGGTTAGTATATCTTCCATTATTTCCAATTCGGCCCTTCATCAATTTGGAAATAGCAATTGGTATCTACACTTTTATTCCATAATAAATTTAATACCCATAGTCCAAAATTAACTTAATTAGATCACAAAAATTATGGACTTTACATTATAATAGCAATACACATTAAATCAACATAAAATGCCCACATAACCAAAAGAAATCTTCCAACAATCTCCCACTTGGGCCACAGATGTTTTATCATATAAATGTGTATATCCTTATGAGCTCAAAATTTGTGATTATCTTAGGTATTCCAAACAATCTCGTCCATTGATTATGTTCGCAAAGGACTAAAGGAGCTTTCGTCACAAATAGCGTAACTAAACCCATCAGTAATCACATACACCAACAAAACTAAATGACATAGATCTATCATGGAGCGTAGCATGAAAATTACATGTAATGTGATCTTAAACATGCCTATTTTCAACTGATCCTCCTTAAACTTGATTGAGATCAAACTTAACATAATTGTACAGAGTGCAAAAAAACCTTAAAACTTTATTTCTAAAGAAATATCCAAATAAAAAAATGGATCCAAAATTAGAATGCATAAAGCAACTAAACTACAAACTCCCACTAAAACATGAAATCCGTACAAAATATCACACCCATGTGAGCAGTATGCTCATGAAAGATCTTGGGTGGTAATCCCTTAGTAAGCGGATCCGCAATCATGGAGTTTGCCCCAATATGCTCTATAGAAATATGTCCACTCTGTACCATTTCCTTCACAACTAGGAACTTAATGTCAATGTGTTTTGACTTAGTTGAACTCCCATTGTTGTTAGAATATTGAATTGCTGAATTATTGTCACAATATAACTCTAGTGGTCTTTCAACTCCACTCATAATACGCAACCCACTGACAAAATTTCGCAACCACAATCCTTGATTAGATGCCTCATAACAAGCTACAAATTATGCCGCCATGGTGGAAGGAGTCACTAGTGTGTTTGACACTTTTCCAGGAGATAGCTCATCCGGCAAGTAGATAAATGTAGCTTGATGTGGATCTTTTAGTGTCTTGACATCCAGCGAAATCAGAATCAGAATACCCTATGATCTCCAACAGATCTGTTTTTCTTCATGTGACCATGTAATCTCTCGTTCTATGTAAGTACCTTAAAACCCTCTTGGCTACTTTCCAATGATCCATCCCAGAGTTACTTAAGTATCTACCAAGCATCCCAACAATAAATGCTATGTCGGGACGTGTGCAAATTTGAGCATACATCAGACATCCAACTACTGAAGCGTAGGGAATCTTTTGCATTTCGTTAAATTCAAGGTCATTTTTAGGGCACTGATCGAGACTAAATTTGTCTCCTTTAGCGACAGGGGTGTCTCCTGGTTTACAATTCAACATGCTATGGAAGCACTTTTTCTATATAGATGGATTTTCTTGATTTAAAACCATTTTCTTTGGGTCTCCAGACACAAAGTTTTCCGGTTGCATCATATATATCGTTTCATCAATGTCACCATTTAGAAACACCGTCTTAACATCCATCTGATGTAACTCGAGATCCAAATACACAACAAGAGCCATGATCGTCCTAAAAGAGTCTTTCGAAGATACCGGAGAGAAAGTCTCTTTAAAGTCGATGCCTTCCTTTTGAGTAAAGCCTTTAGCTACAAGACGAGCTTTATATCTTTCCACATTACCTTGTGAATCCTTCTTGGTTTTAAATATTCATTTGCAACCAATTGGTTTCTTTCCTTCAAGTAATGGGACTAGATCCCAAACTTGGTTGTCTTGCATAGACTTGTACTCCTCATTCATGGCTTCAATCCATTTGAAAGAATTAATAACTTGCATGGCTTGACTGAAGTTGATTGGATCATTTTCCGTCGATCCATTATGTTCCTCATTTTCTTGGAGAAATACTATATAATCATCTAGTATAGGAGTTTTTCCTCTCTCTCGTGGATCTCCTTAAGGGTGGTTTTTCATGAGGTTGTTGAGGTTGAACTACAGGATCAATCATCTCAACTTCAGTTGTGATTTGATCAACATTGTCTTGTTGAGGTTCCAAATATGTTTCTCGATTAAATGCAGGAACGAAAATCTGAACAGTATCAGAAACAGTAGTAGGAGTCGTAATTGATTCCTCTTCCGTAGTTGATCCTTCTTCCAAGACAATGTCTCTAAGGACCCGTTTGTTTGACGGGAATGGAATATATATTTGGTAATCTGATTGCTAGATATTACATAATTAAGTTTGGTAAAAATTTCCAGATTATTGGAAAGGAAATATATTCCTTAAAACTAGTAATATTGCAACCAAAATATGGGAATATAAAACCCATATTTCCTATGGTATTGTGATTCCTTTACCAAGGGATTTGATATTAAAAATAAGAAAGACATTATTGGCCCAATTTTTTCCTTCCACATACGTTTTTTTCCTCTCTCTCACTAATAGTATATTATAGATCAATTTACTATATAAAATGCAAAAATATCTTTGTGTTTTGCTTAATTGATAAAATAAAATCATGTGCTATTATTAGCCAAAACCACCCATGTTCTTTTTAATTAGCTAAAAATCCCCATTGCATCAGCATGTTATTAGCTTACAAAATATCTTCATAAGTCAATAATGAGGTTATTGTCGATTTTTTAACATGAAAAAATTATTGTCAATTTTCAAAGTTAATAGTGGAATTATTGTCAAATTTAGACGAATAGCAGCGTTTTTGCATTTTTTGCTAATAAAAAAATTAAGAGATTTTTGCGAATAAAAATAATATGGGGGAGTTTTTACCAATTAGACAAAGTATAGGGAGTATTTTTCATTTCACTCTATGTATATCATATAATACAATATATAAAGTATTAATTTACATTATACATAATTATATATAATTAATACCACATTTTATAAATAATATATATGTGTAAGGGCCATTTTTGTGAACTTTTTAAATATGACTCTATTCCTTAATATTGTCAAACATTAGAAAATGAATTTATCTAATTTCCTTGATCAAATTTCGGATGTTACCCAAACGTTATAATGGAATAATATTTCTGGAAATCAAATTCCTGGAAATCATATTACCAGATCTATATTTCATTCCCGTCAAACAAACGGGTCCTAACCTTATATCTCCCCCCAAACTCAACATCCTCAAAAAATATTGCGTTTCCCTTTTCAAAAATTGACCTTAGTGTGGGATTGTAAAACTTAAAGCCCCTAGATCATTCAGAGAATCCAATAAAGTTGCTCACTGTTTTGGAGTCCAATTTTCCTTCTTTAAGTCTATAAGGCCTAGCTTCAGCTGGACATCCCCAAATAAGAAAATGCTTTAGACTATGTTTGTGGCCTGTCCAAAGCTCATAAGGTGTCTTGGCGACTGCTTTAGTTGGCACTCCATTCAGAATGTAAGTTGTTGTATTTAGTGCTTCTCCCCAGAGTGATTCTGGTAAGGTAGAATGACTGATCATACTCCTTACCATATCCTTAAGAATTATATTTCGTCTTTCAGCTACACCATTCATGCTAGGTGACCCCGGCATGGTGTATTGTGGGACGATTCCACATTCCTCTAGGAATCTAGTGAATGGTCCTGCACGTTGTTCACCTGAACCATTGTATTTGCCGTAGTACTCACCACCACGATCAGACTTGATGGACTTAATTCTTTTATTGAGTTGGTTCTCAACCTCAGCTTTAAAAGCCTTGAACATGTCCAGAGACTCTAATTTTTCATGAATGAGATACAAGTACCCAAAACGTGAGTAATCGTCTATGAATGATATAAAATATCGTTGGGCATTCCAAGAAGCTAAAGGGAATGGTGAAGATCTATTGGCACCTAAGCTTCTTTGTTTGGTCTGTTTTCCTTTAATACACTCGATGCAGATATCGAAGTCCGAAAAATCGAGTGAGTCTAGAATATTTTCTGACGCAGGTCTCTCAATTCTAGACTTTGAGATATGACCTAAACCCTTGTGCCATAATTTTGAAGAATTTTCTTTATTTAATTTGCTTTTAGTACCACGTGATTCCACGTGCAGGATTTCATTATAAGAAGTAATAGTATCACGTAAGTATAGGTTATCATGCATGCTTAATGAACCGGTACCAATAATATTGGAATTTAAAGAACGACTGAACTTATTGTTTCCAAAAGAACAATGATAACAAAATTTGTCCAATAAATAAACAGAAACCAAATTTCATCTAAAAGACGGTACGACAAAAGTGTCTTTCAAATCCAAATAATGATCAGTTCCTAACAATAACCTAAAATGACCTATTGCTTCAACTTCTACAGATTTTCCATCACAAAGATGTGTCTTTCAACCTCATTTGGCTTTCGGTAGCTTAAGGAAGCATGCATAGAAACACTTATGTGGGTAGTAACACCAGAATCTAACCACCAAGTGTTTATTGGTATTGATAATAAATTAACTTCAGAACAGACCAAATTAAATAAAATACCCTTAGCAGCATTATTTTCTGATTTTATTTTATTGCCCAAGTTATTCCCATTGAGCATGGAAATGCAGTAATTATTCTCAGATAGTGAATTGGTAGATACCGAAATAACAGACATTATATCTGTTACAAAGAACGAATTTTAAGTTAGGTACATGTTCACATATTGAATAATTATAGAATAATTATTTACTTTATGAAAGACATTAATCCAAATAATTATTAAATACATAGCAAGATACCTATCACAACATTAATATCAAGTCTTTGGACAATAATATTAATTGTAAGTGGTACTCTTGTTGTAGTGAACGAATGTTAAAAATAAATCATATCAAATAAATAGTCTATCTTTGGATCGACTAATTATCCACATGGACGCCTAATAATAATCACACATTCATCACCACAAGTGTATATGCAATTCTGCCAAACATTAACCTTCCTTTGGGCCGGTTTAATATTCGCATGAATTTGCATACATCTTAACACTCTTTATAAGTCAATCTACACAAGAGAGGTCACATTGGTGACATGTTGCTTCAATTGGTTATATTGAATATCAGACTGACTCATAAAGTCACTATTATGTAAGAAAATTTATTGCCAAACCAGGCAATTTTCTTGAGAACAGTAATTTCGAATTTTACAGGAGCCAAACAACCCCTAATTCTGGTAAGGTTTCGTCTTCTTCGCTCAACAAGAAGAATTCGCCGAAAAAAGAAGTAATTTCGGTCAAGAAAGGAACCCAATCTTAATCTTGAAGCATTAGATGAAAAATCCATCGTGATTCCTTACAATGAAATCAGGTAAAAGAAAAATTGATGGTGCCAAAGTGCCACGGCGCCGAAATATGCATTAAAAAAAATATCCACCATGGTCTTCCAAGGTTGAGTTAACGGGAAGATTCTTGAATTTCCCACAATTCAAGAACTTGATTCATTGCGTAGATTTTTCAATTGAATAAACATAAGTCATAAAATCATAATCTTTAAAAAACAAGATCAAGAAAGCAATAAACTCTAATTTGCATAATCAAAATCAAAAAAAAAATGAAATTTTAATTTTTTATAAACAAGATCAAGATAGCAAAAAAACCTAATATGCATAATCTAAATCTTTTAAACTTAATCAACGAAACTTAAGAACCAAATTTAGATTTTCATATTTCTTAAACATCAGTTTTTGAAAATCTCAAGTAACTGAACATGGGTGGCTCTGATGTCAATTGTTGGATCTTAAATCGAATACATAAACATAATGATCAAAATATCTAATTCGATTTAATACCGAAAACCTTAATTACCTAACCATGTCGATTATCAAGAGATTAAAAGTAAATCTGAGACTTTAATGCAGCGAAAAACTTACCTTGAATCATAACAGTAATCTTGATATTATTGATTATTTAGTGATGATGGGTTTCATGATCTTCCACTTGATACATAACTTAGAAACCTTATTACTCTTGCAGAAATGGATTGCAGAGAATATGAATTATGTAACTTTATATTGTGTTGTTGTGTTGTGTTGAAGTGGAGGTCATAACCCCTTATATATAATAACCTACTAGGGTTAGTATATCTTCCATTATTTCCAATTCGGCCCTTCATCAAATTGGAAATAGCAAATTGGTATCTACACTTTTATTCCATGATAAATTTACACTACAAGAAAACTGGGCTTCATCTACGGCAGATTCCGTTGGTGAAGCCTTGATTTCCGTTGGTATTCATGCGTAGCGACGGATTTTTTCCGTTAGTTGATTCGTAGGTGAAGGCCGCGTAGGTAAATGCAGCAACGGATTTATTTTTCCGTTGGTAAATGTTGCGACGGTTCATTTTTGTTGGTAATTTTGTTGGAAAAAGCGTCGGATGAACGATCGGGCCCGAATATCTTTGCGACAATTTTTGTTGTTGGAAATGCGTAGGAAAATTACTAACTGATTTTCAACGGCATAAATTTGTCGGTGTTCTGTCGCCAATCCGTTGGAAACATTGTGACGGAATATAGCATCAAAAATATTCTATTGGCTAAAATATGTTGGTATTTTGTCGCCAATCGGTTGGAATCATTCTGACGGATTTAGCATCAAAATGTTTTCGTTAGCTTATTTTTGTCACTAATTTGTAGGAAATCAGTTGGAACCTAGTGACAATTCTTTTGTTGTTGATTCCGTTACTAGCAACCGGGTCGGAGCCCAACTTGAACCTCGACTTAGCATTGACTGAGTCATCCCTAGGCGTCTGGGTATGTCCCGGGCGCTCGGGCCACGCCTAGGTTTGTCCTTGGGCGCCCGGGTCTGTCTCGGGCGCCCGGGCCACGCCTGGGTCTGTCCCTGGGCGCCCGGGCCACGCCTGGGTCTGTATCGGGCGCCCGAATTTCGCCCTGGTCTATCTCGGGCGCCCGGGCCTCGCCTGGGTCGGTCTCGTGCGCCCTGGCCTCGCCTGAGTCTGTCTCGGGCGCCCGGGCCTAGCCTGGGTCTGTCTCGGGCGATATGGCCTTGCCTAAGTCTGTCTCGGGCGCTCGGGCCTCGCCTGGGTCTGTCTCGGGCGCCCGGGCCTCTCCTGGGTCTGTCTCGGGTGCCTAGGCCTCGCCTGAGTCTGTCCCTGGGCGCTCGGGCCTTGCCTTGGTCTGTCTCGGGTACATATGGCCTCGCCTGGGCCACGCCTAAATCTAGCCCGGGTGTCCGAGCCACGCCTGGGGCAAGTCTTAGTCTGTTTCGGGGCGCCTCAGTCAGTCATGGGTCGAAGTTGATTTTGAGTAGGTTAATTGAAATGTAATCTAAATTTAGCTAAAAAACCACGACTAAATTTTATATAAAAAATTATTAATTTAAATAATTAATTATTCATGCATTAAAATTCAAAATTTGGAGCTCATAAATACTAAACAAAAACAAAAATTCATCACAAGTAAAGAAAAAAAAATAAAGATATTATAACCACTATTTGCGTTTGTCATTGCTACGACTAGTCTTGTTCATTATTTTCTTGCCTCGTTCACTTGGTCCCCTTTTGTCGTAGTCCATAAGTCTTTCAAAACTGTCTTCTGAAGTTTGGTCTTCTTCTGAAGTTTGATCTTCTTCTGAAGTTTGGTCTTCATCACTGGAAATTTCGTTATTCATGTAATTTGGTTGGTTACCACCCGATCCCCCGGCATATTTATGGTTAGTGTAACCCAACTCTTGTAACATGGAACGCACGATGATATTAATCATTTCGGGCAACTGTTCAAACATCTTGTCGGTCTTCTTCGTCATCCCTTCCACCTTCTTCTCCAACTTCTCAACTTTTTCATAATCTAGTGGACTAGACTTCTCTAAGCCGCTTGCATTGATTCCTTGTTGACTCGGTCCAAAACCATACATTTTCCCTCTATACATACCACCTGATGATTCGTTCCATAGTACCGGGTCAAATTTCGGACGTGTAATCGGGTCTGGATAAGTTTGCTCAATCGTCTCATCATAAATCTCCTGCAGAATAAACATATTCAAGGTTTGTGTCATCATAATTTAATGTTAAAAAAATATTAAATAGTATGAAATAAAATAACTGAACTTACCCTCACTCGTTTGGCTTTCTAGCAAACATAATCTCCTTTTCCTTGTCTTTTTCTGTGAGTGCGCTCGAATAACTCCACCTTTGTCGGCGTATGTTTAAGTTCAGCTTTCTACAAATATTTTTATGTTAATTGAAGAGAAATGAATATACATATAAAAATATATTAAAACGAAACTTACCATCTTTAACTTGTGGGCTACGTATGGTATCGATCCACCGGTGTGAGTTGAGGTACCACTTTCCTTCGGTGTCAACCTATTGCTTGTCCCTAGTACAGACTTTCTCAACCAATCTTCTTTGGACCAATGTTCATCAATTAATCGATTCCATAAAGTCGAATGAATCCACCCAGGGTTGTGTCCACGCCACCTGATTGGGTTTTTTTATTTTGACTCCTCAGCTGCTATTTTACGTTCCACACATAATACGTCTCTAAATCGCCTAGCACTTGTTTTCTCCCACGTTCGCCGAATTTCGTTAGTGCTAGACGGACTCCATTTCCATTTTTTTGAAATAAAATAAGGAAATCATTTATGTTATAAATATTATGTTAGTGGATGCCCATTTTATTGTAATATTCATGACACATTGTAATGATTATATATAGTGACTATTGAAGACTTGTAAGTTGTAACTTATGACTTTTGGGTTTCTCTTTTAGTCCTATAAATAGAGGCTTATTGTAATGTGTTTATACATGAATAAGAATGAATAAAATTCTCTCCCTACTTCACTTTTCTTTTCTACACTTACATTTTGGTTTTTGCTTGTTATTCTCTTTATTTCATAACACGTTATCAGCACGATATGTTCTATTTTGATTCAAAGTTTGCTAATTGGATCCATTAGAAAGTTCATATTTCTCACTTCAAAAGGTAAGATCGAATCAACGAATGGGTAAGATGGTGAGTTATTTATTTTATTATATATTATATATTTTATGTTATATGTTTTATGCTTATACAAAACATTTAAGTATTTATATTAACGAAGGGAGATGAAATATATTATGTTGCCTCCTTGGTAAAGTTTGTAATTGAGAAAGATGGAATTATGACATTATCGTCTTACTAATCACTTTTCCACCAATTAAAGTTAGATTTGATCTCTAAAATGTCAATTACAAATTAGAAAAAGATTACATTATTTGTTCATATGTTATTTGTCATCTATATCAATTTCTAGTACTACAACTTTTCAAAGAATCAAATAATTGATGGCTACTTCAACTTTTAGATTGGTTTAAAGTTTGGTCTAGTTGATTATATCAAGAACTTGAAGTTCTTAAAATAAAATATTATGTTAGGCCCGAAGCCTAAATGATACAACTGAGAATTTAAACATTTTGGTATATTTTTATGTTAGGCTTGAAGCCTAGGTTATAAACTCAAACCCGAAGATTTGAGTACATTTTTAGCGTTTTATATGACATGGATTCTTGATGTTGGAATTCATTGGAATGCAAAGAGCCTCAAAATACTATCATAAAATGAAAATGGGGCAATTTATAAGGGATAAAGTGAGGGCAATGTTTTTCCTAAGTAATTTCCTCCTCAAAGGATTGAAATTCCAATATATTTGAGTAGAGGACCCATTTGTCCTAAACTATTTGAAGGAATTATTTACACACCAAAAGTGTGATTGTTTCCACTTGAGTAAACTATGTTCATTTTGGTTGAATTGAACTGTCCCTATTCCAGTCCAAGATAAACGACAAATTATTAATTATCAATGCTCATGTTCACCTTTGGCATGAATTGATAATATGTTCTCAAGGCATTCATTTTATATGGATGAGTGTATGGATAAAAACATGTGTTGTCGTTTGAAATTCTTTTAAGAATATTTAGTTTAATGTTTTGCCATATCTTTTGGCTAATATTCAGAGCTTACAAACTTGGAAGGTCGAGATTTCTTGTATCGACAATTTGAATATTTATAATTACGGGATGAATATGGACTTGAATAAAGAGAGTTCAACTCTCTAAAATACATTTTTCTTTAAAAGTTTGCATTGGAGTTGTGATATATTAAACTAATAAATACAATCCACGATTAAAAATTAGTTTTCAATTGAAATTATTTGGAGATATTGCAACTTTCGGAATCCTAAATTGTTATTAAGTACCAGTATTGTGGAGAATTTTTTAGAAATACTATCAATTGAATATTGGTAGTTGAACAAATGAAACATTGATGAAAAACCATAACTCCTATTATGATTGATATGCATTCCCCGAAATGGATGCAAATGTGAATATAAATGAATTATTCTCAAAAGTGAGCGTACACGATTCATTCTCATAAATTAATGGAATGTACGATTGACATTGACATTATTTAGACATGGTCAAATTATTTTATGCATTTCATATAATGATTGCATCACTCGATGCGAAACGATATAGTGATAAAAATTGAGAAAAACAAAGGTATGCAAATTGATTCTACAAGGCGTCAAAATGACACTTTTTGAAAGAAACATTCATCAAGTGAAAATGAATTACCACAATATCAGTGATATTCTTGATGATAAAAATTGAATCACTTCACATAAGTTATTATTATGTTGATAATTTCTATTGAGATAAGTAGAGCTAATAGTGATAATAAAAATAATAATGGTTAATATGAAATTAAGTTTATGGCATAACGTTTTGTGATTAATTATGTATTTAGGTATGATTTGAGTGGATGGAAAAATATATGTGATAAAAGTCAACGAATGGCAATTCATATTTAAAATTAAGATTATATATTATCATGCTTGAAATGTAAATATGATCTTCTCATGTTATCTCAATTATGATTATAAATAATTTGTTTATTTCTTAATTGAATAAAAAAAAAAAAGGAAATATATATGAAATTCTTTATGCATTTATTTGTATCAATTTATCTTATCTCATGTCGTGATTAAAGTAAAATGAAAACTGGTTAATGTCATAATTATTTCATTTTGATTAAATTATTCACCAAGTCATGAGCTATATGAGGTTACTATGATGAGATTATTGAGCTTATAAATCCTTCATAATAAGTAAAGACTTATTATTTTGATTAACCTCATTTATTTAAGACTTCAAATGTGGGGATTTTATAGAAAGAAATGTGTTTGTACAATTGAAACACATATTACAGTAAACCAGAAGTTTACTAATCAAAATAAAGTTGGCATGACCGGTTAGACCATCCCGGGTAAACTATGATGCAGATGTTTTTATAGAGAGTTCATATGGATCTTTCCTGAAGAACCAGAAGATTCTTCAATTCAAAGAATTCTTTTGTGCTGCTTGTTCTCAAGGTCAATTAATTACTAAATCATTCCAATTAAGAATGAGTTAGAATCTCCAGCATTTTTTCAAACACGTTCGAGGTGATATATGTGGGCCCACTCATCCTCTGTGTGGATTATAATAGATGCATCTACTACAAATGGGACATGTGTGTTTATTGTAAACCTGCAACCTTGATGTTTGTGGGATTATTTGCGCAAATAATTAAATTAAGAGCACAATTCTCATATTATGCAATGAAGACGTCTTAATAATGCTGGTGAATTCATATATATGACTTTCAATGGCTATTGAGAGTCATGCTGCCCATATTCATACACAAAATGATTTAATAGAATTATTCATCTAACGCCTCCAGCTAATTGCTAGAAAATGAGAACAAAACTTCTTGTTACATGTAGCAGCACTTGTGTGCATTATGCCAACAAATTATGATAAATTCTCCCTGATGAAACTAACGTTTGGTCAGGAGCCAAACATTCCCCATCTTAGAATTTAAGGATGTGCGGCATATATTCCAATTGCTCCACCACAACGCACATAGATGGGTCCTTAAAAGAGGTTGAGAATATATGTTGGATATGAATCCCCATCCATAATATGTATCTTGAACAAATGACTGAAAATTTTATTTACGGCATGGTTTGCCGAATGTCATTTTGATAATATAATATTCCTAACATCAGGGGGAGGTTATAAAGAGCTGGTAAAAGAAATTGCATGAAAAACATCAACAATATCTTCTCTAGATCCTCGAAAAAATAGTGTACACTAGAAGTCCAGAAGATAATATATTTGCAAAATATTGCAAATCAACTGCCAGATAAATTTACTAATATAAAAAGAGTTATTAAATCTCATATACCAGCTAAAAATGCTCCAATTCAAATGAAAATAAGCGAAGCTTAAACGTGGTAAATCAATC
>JAYDYQ010002140.1:0-13714 GCA_034814905.1 Penstemon davidsonii
TAAATTTATTTTCTAATTTATATTGATACAAATTGGTGAACTTTTTTATTATTTTTTAACTTATATTAATACATATAGGTATTTTTTTAATTTTCTATTTTTTTAATTATTTTCTAATTTATATTGATGCAAATAGGTAAACTATTATTATTTTTGAATTTTGGATTCTTTTTAAATGATTTTCTATTCATAGATGTTATATTAAATGATTTCATCTTGTTATTTGAAATTATTATTTCTTATAAAAGTCAGAGATTAAATTGATACAAATAGGTTTTATGAGGGACTTAAAAGTAACACTATCATAGTGAACGGGCAAAAATACTCTCATTTGCAGGTCACATTACATCGGAGCCGTTGCTCAACCTGAAAAATGCCAAAATGAAACAAATAATTCTTAGATGGAATATCATGAGAAAAAAACTTAAGAGTGAGTGTCAAAAACGAAACGGACCATCTTTTCTTCATTTTGGTTATTAGGCTACTTTTTAACTCTCAAGTAATAGAATTGGGTCCATGATTATACGGCCCAGATATGGCCTAATTATCCGGCCACATTCATTCCAGCCCCAAGGGTATTATGGTAATGGGACGGATTTCAATTCAAATTTGATTTTAATTCGACCCTCTTTTTTATTTAATTATAAATTCGACAATTCTATCTAAATATAAAAACCCCTAATTCAGAATACGTGAAGGGGATATGTATTTAGGTCGATCTAATTCATTAAAGATCCGTATCAGACAATAAATTAAATATATATATATATATATATATATATATATATATATATAATCATAATGTTTTATAAAAATAAGTAACATTAATGATATATTACCACCACTTTAAGAACAATAGCAATTAATAATTCATTTATAGTTTCATTTTTATGCATATTTGAAATCATGAATATTTATTAAGAAAGTTTGATAATATGAACTAAATTAAATAAAATCGTAAAGTTACAAATTTATTTTAGGAAAGAATAATGGGGTAAATTTTGAAAGTTGAGATTCTTTTAGATTCGTAAAAGATTATAAATCCGACCAAATCTGTTGGACTAAAATAATTTAGATTCCAACAAAATCCAAATTGGACTTGAATCCAATATGATATAAATGGAGTTGGATCTGGATCGGACCTAATGCAACCCAAGTCCAACACATTAAATGCCCCAGATGCAACTCCAAGTAAAGAAGCCGATTGAGCAATTGTTTTTGGATAAATTACCATTCATTAATCAAAGCAAACAGAAAAGAAAAAAAAAAAAAAAAAAAAAAAAAAAAAAAATTTACAAGCAATCGACGAGGGCAACCCATGAATAAGTTCAAAGTTAAATTGATCTTTTTAATGCTTAATAGTATAATCTTTAACGATATGATTCTTAAATGAAATGAGATCCTTCGAACTTTAATCCTGTCGAAACGAGTAAAGTTTATAAAATTTACATACTTTTGTCTTTATATTTGGCTTATTTAGTTGGTTTAATGTTTACATAATTTTTAACAATTATAAAGTTCGAAGGATCTCATTTCATTTAAGAATCATATCATTAAAGATTATACTATTAAGCGAGTAATAATCAAGCTCTCAAGGATGAGGTGTAGCCGTGTTCTTTTTAAGATGGATCGGATCGGATTTCTTCTATGCAGTGTCTATATATCCACGACCAGGTTACTTGTTTGTGATGACTGATGACCGTACCTGCCAAACAAGGAAGCCTAGGCCCGAACAATTTTAACAAAGTCAGTCCTATGTTTAACTCGGTCGAATCATATTAACTAGTAGATGGATTTTTATATGTTTTTTTTTTTGTTTTTCAAGGGTTTAATCATTTTTTAGGCGCTTCGGACACATAAAGTGGGAACCTCTCCCAACAAAGATTCGAACCTGAGTCTGCTACTTTATAGTGACTAATCCCTTCCATTAGACCAATAACTTGTTGGTGATAAATTTTTTATATGTGACTTTGGTTAAAAGAAGAAGGAATGGATTGAAATTATATTGTACACTTGTTGTGTATATGTATATGGTGTGGGTCCCTCGTACGTAGCTCTAAACCTGCCTTTGTCGAGTCGACCAAAAAATCCCAAATTGATGTTTCCAACATTAACTAATATTACTATCATTATGATAAAACAGACCAAGTCTTTTCATTTGAAGCTACACACGCTCCGTTTTTATATATTCACCTTTGTTTGTAGGTCTTTTGTTTGCAGATTAGAAAATGAATCTTATTTACATGATTATATATGGATTGAGTATTTGAGTGCATACAAATTTAAAACATCAGAAAAATATTCACGTCACTTGCATAGTGTTCAAGTTACTTATATAACTTGTGATTAGCGAAAGATGGTGCATACATACACTAAATGAGTAAATACGTGAGTATATGATGAAGTGTGATTACAATTAAAGTATAATACCAAAGTTTTTCTTGATAAAGTATAACAATTAATGTGTTGATACATTTAGCAAACATATCCGTGACGTTATTCTCAATTATCAAACGTGTTCTTGTTGTTTCTTAACTGATCCCAAACGAGTGACAACAAGTTAATTTCTTGTGTTATTTCAAATAAGCAATTATATTTATTTCCCTGTAATAAATAAAATGACAAGATACTTCAATGTGTTTTTAAAAAAGAAACACGTTGTCTCCCTACTGATTTTTACATTTTTGTTCATTATTCAATATCACATGGAGTTAAAGGGTTTATTTACGCATACCATATGGAGGTAAATTGCTTATTTACGCATATTACAGAGGGGTAAAGTGATGTGAATATGTTGTTAATGTAAGATCAAATTTGATATTTTTCACATGAAAATGAAGTTTTAATTAATCATATTATAGAGTGTATTTGCAAAACCTCCACTGAAAATGATATAAATTACTCATTATTTCATACCACAGTGAGACAAATTACCTATTTTCATATCACATGAAATTAAATTTATCTATTTTCATATAACGTAGAGTTAAATTGCTCATTAACTTGTCAAAAACACAATCGAAAACAATTGATGTCTAGGCTTGCCACGTTATGAATTGAACCTCAGGCCAAACTCCCAAAACAAACGACACATCGGTAGTAGGTGAAACACGTCACCGTCGATCGGCCGTCTTCGGTAGGTAAATCCTACGTGGAAAAAAGTCCACAAATTATGATGAACAAGTCAACTTCAAAAACATCTCTATATTACCTAACACCTGTGCGCACTGGATCCCAACCCCCGCACTATTTCTCACCAACTACACTACACCACACCACAGATTCTCTAATCAATGCCGAAATTACCAAATTCACCCTCGAACAACTCAAATTTCCAATCAGTTCCCCCTCTTCACCAACTCTCACCAATAAAAATACACATCTCCATATATTTATATATACTCCAAAATGTTGGGCATAGATTTTCAGGTTCAACTCAAACAAACAAAGTTGACACCCAAATCTTTTTTGTTGTAATTCAATACCAATGGAGACTATAACAAAGCAAGAAGAAATAATTTTCCGATCAAAACTCCAAGATATCTATATCCCAAAGCATCTCCCGTTACACTCTTATTGTTTCGAGAACATTTCCAAGTTCAAAACGAAACCATGTCTAATCAACGGCGCTACAGAAGAAATACTTACGTACGAAGAAGTCGAGCTTACGTCACGAAAAGTCGCGTCGGGTTTAAGCAAACTCGGCATTGAAAAGGGGGAAACTATAATGCTCCTCCTCCCCAATTCGCCAGAATTCGTATTCGCATTTCTCGGCGCGTCCTACATAGGCGCTCTATCAACAATGGCAAATCCCTTTTTTACCCCTGCTGAGGTCATCAAACAAGCAAAAGCCTCCAACGCGAAACTGATTATAACTCAAGCAAATTTTGTGGAAAAAGTACGCGACTACGCGCTGGAGAAAGGAATTAAAGTGATGTGCATCGACTCGCCGCCGGAGAATTGTTTGCATTTCTCGGATCTGACTTCCGCTGATGAAAACGAAATGCCGACAGTGAAAATTAACCCGGACGACGTCGTTGCGTTACCTTATTCTTCCGGTACGACGGGGCTGCCCAAGGGCGTGATGCTCACGCACAAGGGGCTGGTTACTAGTGTTGCTCAGCAGGTTGATGGAGAAAATCCGAATTTGTATATACATAGTGAAGATGTGATGATTTGCGTTTTGCCGTTGTTTCATATTTATTCGCTGAATTCGGTTTTGTTATGTGGGTTGCGGGTCGGAGCGGCGATTTTGATAATGCAGAAATTTGATATTGTACCGTTTTTGGAGCTGATACAGAAATACAAAGTGACGATCGGGCCCTTCGTGCCGCCGATTGTTTTGGCTATTGCAAAAAGTCCGGTTGTGGGTAAATATGACCTTTCGTCTGTGAGGACTGTTATGTCTGGCGCAGCTCCACTTGGGAAGGAGCTGGAAGATGCTGTGAGAATTAAGTTTCCAAATGCAAAACTTGGTCAGGTAAATACTATTTTCTTTAATGTTTTGAGAAAATTGTTGTTTGTGTAAAAATATCTCTTTTCTTCATAATGGAATCCATAAATTTAATTGATTGCATTAAAAATTAAAATAAAAGTAAATTATAATTATTAATTAACTAACAAATAATAGAAATAATACTCACTTAACTTTTAACACTAAATTGGGACATCATCTGGTATAGGTTAAAGAATCCATCTATTTAATGTTGCTCTGCATCACGGACAATTTCACGTGGAATAAAGACCCTACTTAGCCTAATGTTACAACTATATTCTCAATAGCTGTACACGTTTTTAATGTGAGAAACTAATTACAATTCAGACTTTTCAAATTACTATACGATACTATATTAAGCTGTATAATATAATTATTAATTTCAGTCTAGATTGTGAAATAATTAATTGCTCGTTACGTGTTGCAATAAAGTGGTGTGGCACCATAAATTTGATGATTGTTTTAGGAAATTTACATGACGAAATTAAATAATCCGATCAAATTATATATTTTAAGAATTTAAATCAGTATCATATCATATCGAATATCAGATTAATTATTCTTTAATTATAATTTGAAAGAGATATATGTAAGTTGTTAATTTGGTGAAATGAAATTGTCAGGGTTATGGAATGACAGAAGCAGGACCGGTGCTGGCAATGTGTTTGGCATTTGCTAAAGAACCGTTTGAGATAAAATCAGGTGCATGCGGGACCGTAGTAAGAAATGCTGAGATGAAAATTGTTGATACAGAAACTGGTGCATCCCTAGGCCGTAACCAGCCAGGAGAAATCTGTATTAGAGGCGATCAGATTATGAAAGGTATATATATATATATGTGCCACATTTCTAGCTAGTTTTTAAATTTAATTTTCACAATTTAAATTATGTACATACTAGCATTAATAACTCCGAAACATCTACAATTTCATTTGATTACAAACTCAAAAGTATATTTTCATTCATGAAAATTTTTAAATTGGGATTCTTCGGTAATATTTTTTTATATAAAATATTAATTTAAATGTTATGTTCAAAAGTTAGGTACGTATGTGGAACGGGATTCTTACTTTACCTGATTGCCTTAGGATTTATTTCTAGACAAAAATAATTGCTATGTCCAGACTCCACTCCAGTAGTAGGTGTAGAATTAATTTAATAGCTAATGTAATAAAGTACTGCATAAGTTTGTAGTATGTCATTTTTGGTTCACCAAACTCTTTTGATACACAAAATCTTACACCTAGTTTGACCACATATAGTTAACTACAAAAATGGTGTACTAATTTGCACTTTATAATTAAGGAAAATTGCCCCATATACATTTCTTACTTTTTAAGTTTGTTCATAAAAATTGATAAAACACATGTACTCGACTTGATTCGTTAAACAATCAAATGAAGCTTAAGTACAATTTCAAACTCGCTACAAAATTCAAACAAAGCTTGAATAATATGTCATTTTACTCTGATCGGCTCATTTACACCTCTACTTGTGAATTTACTTATTGATTAAGATCCGTGGCTTCACAATGAGAACAATTATTATTTATTGATATGGGAGATTAGTTTTGAGAAAGCATTTCCATTTTAAGAAATAAAGTGATATTCAGCCGTTTAAAGTATAATAATATCTTATTTTCTCAGCCAACTTAATTTAGACAAGTACATGAGTTTTTATTAAACTATAAAATCATAAGAGCCACACCATTATATATATATATATATGTCATGATGTACATCAGCATGGTGTGTGATGAGGAAGTTAGATTTGGTGATAAATGAGTAGAGTACGTATGGGTCATTATTCTACCTACACCGTACCTGAAGTTGCCTTTTCAACTATATGTATCCTTTCTCAGCAATGTATGTTGGCTCACTTTTTTTATACAAAGAAAACGTGTAAAGCTGTTTTAGAAAAAAAAAATAAAGTGGAGCTACTGCCTTTTTTTTTTCAATAAAAAAGAAAAGAAAAAAGAGCTACTGACTTTTTCTCCATGAATAAGTTGTTAATGTTTCTAGATGCTAGCTTTCGGCTAAATAAGTAAGTTTTGCACACATATTATGTGTAAAAACACTTGAATTAATGAGAATATATATTAATTACTCCTATTATATATATGAAATATTAATTGGATATTAATTAATTTGTGGTTGGTGCAAAGGTTATTTGAATGATCGAGAATCAACAGAGAGGACAATAGACAAAGAAGGGTGGTTACATACAGGGGATATTGGGTTCATTGATGGTGATGATGAACTCTTCATTGTTGATCGGCTGAAAGAATTAATTAAATACAAAGGCTTTCAAGTTGCACCTGCTGAACTCGAAGCCCTCCTCCTCAACCATCCCTTCATTTCCGACGCAGCCGTCGTCTCGTAAGACTAATTATGAAATTAATTAATTAATTTTCTCATCATGTCACATTTACAATTAATTAATTTATGAAAATTGATCGATGAATGCATACCAATATTAATTGCGTGCATATATGCAGAATGCAAGATGAGCAAGCAGGTGAAGTTCCGGTTGCTTTTGTGGTTAGATCAAATGGATCCACCATCACAGAGGATGAAATTAAGCAATTTATCTCCAAACAGGTCTGTCTGCCATTTCATTTAATTATTGACATATATGTTAATAATAATTAATGTTGTGCTTTAATTAATTATATTGGGCATATATGCATGCAGGTGGTCTTCTACAAGAGAATAAACCGTGTGTTTTTCATCGATGCAATTCCCAAGTCTCCATCAGGCAAAATATTGAGAAAGGATTTGAGAGCAAGATTAGCAACCGGCCCAAATTAATGAACCAACTCTTTCCTTTCAAAAAAATTAAACATATATATGTTGGAAATCAAAGACAAGTGCTAGCTTGTAAATTCATGATTATAATATTTATATGTATAAGTTTTTAAATTGTGCATGGAACACAAGATTCGAGCAATATATATGACGTCCTGGCAGTACAAAGGACACATATATGATTTTTAATTTTTTTCCTGTTTTGTTTCTCTCTTTATCCCAACTTTTAATTCCTGCATATATAATCAAAGACAATATATAACTTCTTTATTTAAAGAAAAAAAGATGATGTCATTATATATTATAGAGGCTAAAATATGTTGAACTTAATCTAATTTGAACAATGACCATGAACAACTAATTAAAATAATTGGTTACGTCGATGGCTATCACCAAGGCATCGTATTTGGATATGGTTGGCTCTCTGCCAAATCTGAATCTCCGAACCATTATCTAATTCAACAATTTCTTTAGTTTAAAATTTTTTCAAATGTTTCTCGAAAAGTTTTGAAAAGCTTCCGAAATTTCTGATTTTATACTATCCGAAACACACCACAAAAACGAAACTTTAATCCATGCTCTGAACATGACCGACTCATTAGTGAGTTCCCTACTCCCTGCAAGATACACACTGTTGATGGACCACGCTTTATCATTAGGCCATCTCCAATTGAAACTTAGACAAACTACCCTTGAGATCCTTAATCTCAGAATCTATTTCAACTAGTTATATATATTTGACAACACTAAAAAAAAAATGACCCAAGTTGGTTGGGCCAAGTGGTAGTGACTTGCGATCCCCAGAGGCGAAATTCTAGTTTGAATCCTACTGGAGACATCACACTGGGGAGGATCTATACCATTTGCACTCTTCGGCAGTGTTTTAAAAACCGGACCGGACATCGAACCGGTAACATTATTGGTTACTGGTTAGATCGGTTTAACCGCTTTAACCACTGGTTCGACCGGGGTGCATCATTACGAAATAGTAATTTAACTTAAATTTTAATGTATATTATCAACCATTAAAAAATATCAATTATTATCTAAATTTTTCCAAGTTATTTTCATAACTAAATGCTATCTCACAAATCACATCTAGTAGACAACAAATAATTTCAATGTAACAAAAAAATAAAAAATAAACACAGGTAATTATAACATTATAAATCCAATATAGCATGTTCAAATAAGAATTATCACATTAATATTCAACAAGAAGACAACAAACTCTAAAATAAACCATCATATATCTAAAACATAGACTTAAATCAAAGTAAGCACCAAATATACAAACTTATAACTCTGATGACATAATATTAAAATAACAATTCAAACTATATATGATAAACATCATATCAAAACAATGATTTTTATTACTAATCGCCTATTAAAAAAGAAAATATTGGATAAACTTGTCACCTAAACCCTTTTGTGACAGAAAACATGCAAATATCTGAAATTTGGGAATAATGAATGCGTAAAAAATCCATAATTTTTTTTTTTTTTTTTTTTGTAAGTGAATCAACGGGTCCACTGGTTTTCTTGTTCCTAGATTTTTGACCGATTTTTTTCCGGTTCGAACTGGTTAGGAACAAGACTTATTTTAAACGGAGTTACCGGACAGGAATGACAGCCCGTTACCGGTTAAACCGGTCGAACCGGCCGGTCATGTCTAGTTTTTAAAACACTGCGCTTCGTTCCGAACTGTAAATACATAGCCTAGTAGATTTAGAAAAAAAATAAAAAACACTAAAAATGAATCAAAGTACTTAGTTGTAAAAATGAAACAAATTTACTTCAGATATAAACAGCCTTAGTTTGAAAATCTGAATTTATTAGAATTTGGCCTTCTATTTCGTCGACAATCACAATTGGTAACTAAATAACAAATTTAGGGTGTATGTGGATGGGTTTTGACCAGGTCTTGCGGATTTTGCAAGACCGAGTCAAACCCCTTTCAAATGAGTTTTCACCAAACCCATAAAACCATCAAAAACTTATTCAGAAACTCACACTCAAACTCTTCAAACATATAAAACATTGATTTGACACCTACGACCTACTTTTTCCTCTAAATTTCACTAAAAATGACTTTGATTTGACACATACCACTTACTTTTTTCCCTAAACCCCAAAATTCAAACCCAATCCAAGTGGGATTTCAACTTATTCAAACCACAAAACCCAATAACCAAAACACATCCAAATGAGGTCTCAACGATTTCATCGAAACCACCCAAACCATTTTTTTTAAACCAAGACCCACGATACCGAGCCAAAACCCATCCAAATAGACCCTTAAAGACCCATTGCCAATTATGTTATATGTAGTAAGTTAGGGTGTATGTGGATGCGTTTTGCCCCGGTCTCGCGGGTTTCGTGAGACCAAGCCAAAACTCTTTCAAATGAGTTTTCGTCAAACCCATAAAATCATCAAAAATTATTCAGAAACTCACACTCAAACTCTTCAAACCTATAAAACATTGGTTTGATATCTATCACCTACTTTTTTTCCCAAATCTCACTAAAAAATACATTGATTTGACACCTATTTTTTCTCTTAAACCCCAACAACCAAACCCAATCAAAATGGAGTTTCAACTTATTCAAACAAAAAAACTCAAAACTCAAAACCCATTCAAATGAGGTCTCATAGATTTCATCAAAACTACCCAAACTATTTTTTTAAACCGAGACCCGCAAAACCGAGCCAAAATCCATCAAAATAGACGCTTAAACAAAAAGTTAGTCCCACCCACACAAAAGAAAAGAAATGAAAAGAAGGCACATAATAATAGCACTACTAACCAAAGCCCAAAATAAGAATGGGTCGAAGGCCCACTTCAGTCAATAATTGTGATCTAAAAGATTAACGGCTAGGATCTCTTCACTAAAATTGGGAGTAGATGGTACGCCCCACACCAGAAAATACTATGAGTCGGTCCTCCTAAACAAGAAGCGCCTCCATCTTCTTCCTTTTGCCACTGAGGCTCCGTTCCCTTCGTTTTATCATTTCTACGTATTTAAAAAAAAAAAAATAGAAAATCCCAATTTAATTTAATCTTAATTCACTTCTTTTTATCCAAATAACATCTTATCAGATCAGCCCAATTGTTTTTTATTTTGGTGTTGATTTCTCTTTTCCTGATTACTATAACCATTTTCAATCATTTTAATTTTTCTTATAAATTTTTGTTATCATTAATCAATAGTGATAACTTCATTTTGATAGCTAAAGATTCAATCTTTTTATAATATGTCAGCAAGAAATTATTCTTTCACAACCCCCAAGCCGTGCAAGCACCTTGTAGATTACAAGCTGAAACATGGTTTAAAGGGCTATAATTTGATCCAAGATTCATTGATATGCGGTCCATATGGCACATCAATGATTAATAAGCCCAAATCAGAAATACCTAGATGCAGTTTTTGCTCTGGATACAATGGTAGATTCTATATGTGTTTGATCTGTTCCTCGGTTACATGTCGCATAGCTTCCGAATCAAACCATACCCTTTTGCACAGTGAATCTAATGATAGCCATGAGATTGCTGTGGACATTGAAAGAGCTGAGCTTTATTGTTGTGTGTGCTGTGATCAGGTTTATGATCCTGAATTTGATAAAGCTGTGGTGTGTAAGAAAATGATGGGATTGCCAGAAAATGGAAATGGAGGGATTGAGGGTGGTGAGTTTAGGTTGAGTAAGAGGAAAAGATTGGATTTTGGGGCTGATTTTGATTTGAAAAGTGTAAAAAGATTGGTTTTGAGGAAGAAACAGAGATCTAAATCATGTTTTCCTTTGGGATTGAGGGGTTTGAATAATCTTGGGAATACTTGTTTTATGAACTCTGTGTTGCAAGCATTGCTTCATGCTCCACCTTTGAGGAATTACTTTCTTAGTGATAAGCATAACCATGAGAGATGCTGCAGGAAAAGCTCGTCAGATAAATTGTGTTTGCCTTGCGATATTGATGTCATTTTTTCTGCTGTTTTTTCGGGTGATAGGTCACCTTACAGTCCAGCAAAGTTTCTTTACAGGTTTGTCAATGTCATGAATTTGATTGTTGTCATTTACTCATTAGTTAACTTGTTACATAATCAATGTGGGATTTAGTTTCTTTTTGTTTATTGAAGTTCATGTGTATGGATGAGTCCTTCAATCAGAATCTTATGGATCCTTTCTCAAAATAAATTGCATTTCATTTTGTGCTTGAAATATTGAGCTTGAACACCTATCATTTTGAACATTGAATTATTATTAAAAATAAAAAGGAGATCCATATGAAACTTACCTGAATGATTTCATAGAAATTATTTTCTATGTATGCAGCTGGTGGCAGCACTCTGAGAACCTTGCTAGTTATGAGCAGCAAGATGCACATGAATTTTTTATTTCGGTTCTTGATGGGATCCACGAAAAATTGGGGAAAGCAAGTCATGCAATCAAAGGTAACTAATTATAGAGATTTGGTATTACAATCTGCTGAGTTGTCATTAGTTTTTGTGGTGGTACAATGATTTTTTTTTTCTGTATTATTTAGGGTACACCTATATGTGCCAAGGTAAAACTGGATATCTAGTTGAATTAAAGAACATATTGTCTTTTTCGAGTCATTTGGTACTTAAATTAGATTTATTTGGTGAAATTAAAAAATTCTGCAAAATTTGAGGATTTTGTTCTGTTTCACTCTCTGCGCAGATAAGGAGGATTGCCAATGTATTGCTCACAGGGTTTTCTCTGGGCTATTGAGATCAGACCTTACGTGTACATCCTGCGGGTTTACTTCCTCGACATATGATCCTTGTTTGGATATATCTCTCGACTTAAACATATCCGCCTCCTCCTCTTCATCCGATTTCACTTCTAAGCCAAACGAGACCATACCGGTGTCCACTCTTGCGGGCAGTTTGGACCTTTTCACTAGACCAGAAAAGTTGGGATCGGACCAAAAAATATACTGTGAAAATTGTCGAGAAAAGCAGAATGCTTTGAAGCAAATGTCCATAAAAAAGCTCCCACTGGTTCTATGTTTGCATATAAAGAGATTCGAACACTCTACAATCCGAAAAATGTCGAGAAAAATCGACCGCCACTTGCAGTTCCCGTTCTCCTTAGACATGAACCCATATTTATCCTCTTCGATAGTTAAAAAAAGATTTGGGAACCGAATATTTTCGTTTGAGGGCGATGAATTAGATGTTTCTACTGAGTTTGAGGTTTTTGCTGTGGTTACTCATTCAGGGATGTTGGAATCTGGACATTATGTTACTTATTTACGTTTGACAAACCAGTGGTATAGATGTGATGATGCTTGGATAACGGAAGTTGATGAAGAGGTGGTTAGAGCCTCACAATGCTACTTGATGTTTTATGTGCAAAAAGTCATTTGCAATAAAGGGAGCGATGATATGAGCTGCCAACCGGTCTTGCCTCTGGCAGACCCTTTCGTTCCTATAGCAGGATACTGCTAGATGGAAAAATTTAACATGCCTTGGTCAAACCAGTTCAACCACAAAGCAAGTCTATTGAATTTGTTCTCTTTATCCAATCATTTTGGGTAGGGTTAAATCCGGTAGGGTCAAGAATTCAAGGAGGGCACTGTTATGCCAAGCAACTGGAATTGTTCGAAAGCGAGAATGTTCCCCTTTTTCTGAATGGAACTGTGGCAAATTTTGAGGAAACAAAGCTTCGAATGATTGTTTGCAAAAGAGGATTTTGAAGTTGACGATATCCTTGCAGCTAATGTGTATATATTTGACAATTAACAGGATATTTTAGCAGGTTTTGATCTTTCATTTCAATCACAGTTTCCTGCATTCATTAGAAGTTCATTGTTTTGGGAAATTGTCAGATCTGTACTATATATTTGTGTCATAGATCAAAATTATATTTTTAGTCTTATTTAACTTGATTGGGTTACTCAAACTCTCCAGTTACTTTGTGCCTTTTTTTTTTTTTATTTTGGTACATTGAAAGCTCCAATGACATTCTATTTTTCGGGTGTGAATCTTAACATTTCGTGGTCCCTTATTAAGGTTGAAATTCATACCATGACAGAATATGTTTGACTTGAGTTCGATAAAAAGTTCAAAAGAACTAAATTCATTAATGCAGCAAAAGTTCTAGACAATGTAAGGTATATCCCTTTCTACAAGCGTCGATTTGCTACCTCTTTCGAAAATCCAAATCTAAACAACCTGCCCTTTTTCACAATATATGCCCTTTTCCTCTTTCGAACACACTAGCTTAGCAAGTAACAAGAAATAAACAACAAATCAATAATGAGGTCACCTTCTGAAAGAAACAATGTTTTAATTTCCATTTTGCGCAAATCTCTGTTTCCATGAATAACATGAGAAACATTTCTATCTAAATTAAACTCATACTGAACAGGGACTTTGCCATGTA
>JAYDYQ010002141.1:0-14219 GCA_034814905.1 Penstemon davidsonii
ACGTGAATCCACAGAGACTTTCTGGTGATCTCCAGTCGGTCGGAACTCACATCTAAGTATAGACGTTCTCGCACCAGATAAACCCTATCACCTCAAGTGTTTGGGGATCATTCCTCGTATACTGTTGTAAATTGGAATAACTTCAACTCCGATATGCGACTACCGCTTCCATGATGAGTTATTTCCTAATTGGGGTATTCAGTGCACTTGCCATCCCAGCAAGCCACCCACTTATGTGTATCGACTATCCCAGTCACGCTCGTGGACCCCAGCGTCCTCCAGTTTCATCGTGGTACACAAATCAGTGAGAGTCTAACCGAATCCAACGATGTCCCATCTCGATTGGATTCTACGACTCTTGAATATGTTCTAGATCACGGCCTTGGAGATCAGTCCACGGGTTGTCCCATAGCCCTGTGATCTAAGGACTTATATCCTTATGCGTAGATAATTATTACATAAGATAAAGATGACCATATAATAAAGATGCATTTATTAATCTAAATTGAATAGTTCCTTTATTTATTACAATAAATGGCAGCCATACAGTTGGCTTGCCGGACACTATTCTATCAATCTCCCACTTGTCCTAAAGCCAACTTTCTATGTTCTTGAGTCCCATCTTTATCAGATGTTTCTCGTATGCCTTTTGAGGCAGTGGCTTCGTAAGCGGGTCCGCGATATTATCTTCTGAGTCGACACGTTCCATCTTAATGTCTCCTCTACCAATGATATCCCTTATCAAATGGTATCGTCGAAGTACGTGCTTGGATTTCTGATGAGATCTCGGCTCCTTCGCTTGCGTTATTGCTCCATTATTATCACAGAAAGATAGTAATGGGCTCAGCAATGCTAGGTATCACATCCAATTCCTGGATGAAGTTTTTCATCCAAACACCTTCCTTAGCGGCTTCACACGCTGCAATGTACTCTGCTTCGGTGGTTGAATCTGCGGTAGTATCTTGCTTGGAGCTTTTCCAGCTTACCGCACCCACATTGAGGCAAAATACGTATCCAGATGTTGACTTGAAATCGTCTACATCACATTGGAAGCTCGAATCTGTAAAGCCTTCCAATTTCAATTCTCCTCCACCGTATACCAAGAACAATTCCTTAGTCCTTCTCAGGTACTTCAGAATTGCCTTTACGGCTATCCAGTGCTGCTCTCCTGGATCAGACTGATAGCGACTCGTAACGCTTAATGCGTACGCCATGTCTGGTCTAGTACATAGCATACCATACATTATGCTTCCAATAGCGGAGGCATATGGTATTTGAGACATATTGCTTCTCTCTTCAGGCGTCTTTGGGGCCATAGACTTAGAGAGTGCAATACCATGTCTCATTGGAAGTAATCCTCTCTTGGATTCTTCCATACGGAATCTCTTCAGTATTTTATCTATGTACTGTGATTGGGAGAGGCCCAGCAGTCCTTTTGATCTATCTCGGTAGATCCTTATACCTAGTACAAAGGATGCTTCTCCCAAATCCTTCATTGAGAATTGTGTAGACAACCATGCTTTCGTTTCGGATAACACCTTTATATTGTTTCCAATGAGAAGAGATGTCATCAACGTAAAGCACCAAAAATTCAACTGTACTCCCACTGATCTTCTTGTACAACGCAAGGTTCGAACACGTTTTTGATGAATCCAAACGTTTGGATTGTTTCATCGAAACGGATGTTCCAAACTTCGGGAAGCTTGCTTTAGTCCATAAATGGACCTCTGGAGTTTACACACCTTGTGCTCATCTCCTTCGGATGCATATCCTTTTGGTTGCTCCATGTAGATCTCCTTATCAATGTCTCCATTGAGGAAGGCGGTCTTCACATCCATCTGCCATATCTCGTAGTTATACCACGCAGCTATGGCTAGCAAGATTCGAATGGATTTAGGCATTGCGACGGGCGAGAAGGTTTCCTCAAAGTCAATTCCTGGTCTTTGAGTGTATCCTTTTGCCACTAGTCGCGCCTTGTAGGTTATTACCATCTCCGTTCACTCCTAGCTTTCGCTTATAGATCCACTTGCAAACCCACGGGAGTCACTCCCACTGGTGGATCTACCAAGGTCCAGACCTTGTTTGAGTGCATGGAGTCCAATTCGGATTCCATGGCTTCGCGCCACTTTCCCGAATCTATGTCCAACATAGCTTCATCGTAAGTCCTTGGGTCGGTTAGAGACTGTCCAGTCTCATGCAGCAGACCGTAGTACCTTTCGGGTTCTCTACGTTGTCTTTCTGACCTACGAAGTATTGGTGTACTTACTGGTGCAACTTTCATGCTCTTGTTCTCCCACTGCCTGTGGTGATGGGTCAGCTTGTTCGAACCTCTTCGGCCTTTTCAGCTTCAGTGACCTCATCTAGTTCTATGTTATGTTCTTTCTTGTCCACCAAGAAATCCTTCTCTAAGAAGTGTGCGTTCCTTGAGACAAACGTAGTTTGTCTCGTAGGATCATAGAACTCGTATCCTATCGAGTTTTCTGGATACCCCACGAATTTGCACAAAGAGGATTTTGTTTCCAATTTATCTCCCACTAGCTTCTTGACGTAAGCGGGAGATCCCCATATGCGCATGAATGCGTATGAGGGTGCCTTGCCAAACCATAATTCGTATGGTGTCTTTTGTACGGATTTAGAAGGTACCATATTTAGTATCTTCGTTGCCGTGAGGAGGGCATGTCCCCAAAATGAAAGAGGAAGGTCAGTGGCACTCATCATGGATCGAACCATGTCCATCAAGGTTCGATTCCTTCTCTCAGCTACTCCATTTAATTGTGGTGTAGCAGGAGGAGTCCACTGAGATAATATTCCATGCTCTACAAGATAATTTAGAAATTCGTTACTAAGAAATTCTCCACCTCGGTCAGAACGAAGAGCCTTTATCGTATGACCAAGTTGATTCTCTACTTCCATCTTGAATTCTTTGAATCGCTCAAAGGCTTCAGACTTGTGTTTCAGCAAGAACACGTATCCATAACGACTATAATCGTCAGTGAAGGTGATGAAGTAGTCGTAGCCCCCTCGGGCGCTTTTTCTTAGTGGTCCATATACGTCAGTATGTATCAAAGTCCAATGTTTGCTTGGTTCGCTCAGGGTTTCCTTTAAATGGCAACTTAGCCATTTTACCCTTAAGACATGGTTCACATGTTGGCATTTCATCAATGTGCTTGATCTCAAGCGCGCCAGATGATGCTAACTTTTGAATCCTTGACTTGGATATATGTCCAAGTCGAGCGTTGCCATAATTGGGCAGATATTTCATTATCTTGTTTCCTTTTGTTTTGTTGTACGTGCATAACTAATTTAGGTGGTTCTATGGTATATAGTCCATCTCTTAATGTACCAGTGAAAAACAAATGATCATTCATAAATAATGAAAAGGAACCTTTATTAATATTAAAATTAAAACCTTCATTATCTAAAACAGGAATGGAAATAATGTTTTTCACTAAGCCAGGTACATAAAGAACGTTCCTAAGGACTAACTTATTACCACCTAAATCTAACTCCACTTCGCCTATGGCCTCGGCAGCAGCTCTAGCTCCATTGCCAAATCGTAGGATCCAATCCCCAGGCCTAAGTGGCCTTGTTGCTCCCATCACCTGTAAATCATTACAAAGATGAGAACCACAAGCAGTGTCCAACACCCAAGATGCACAGTTAATTGACAAATTAACTTCAACAAGGAATATACCTTTCGAGTTCTCCAAGAACTCTACTTTGATCCTCTCCCTTGACCTTGTGCAGTAAGGAGCTCTGGTTTCCATTTGTCTCGACTTTGATCGCCGTCCAGTCCTTTCGCCAACCCCTGCTTTCTTTCCAAAAGAAGCTTCATGTTCCTCGAGCATTTGTCGCAAGACGTGTACAGTAATCTCTCGCCTTTGGAGATTCAAGTCCGCGACAAAACTGTCATATGATCTAGGAAGAGATTGTAGGATTATATCCACACGAAAATCATTGTCCATCACGACACCCATATCATCGAGTTCAGAAAGAAGTCGAATCATCTTGTGTACGTGGATTCCGACAGGAGTTTCTCTTCTCTTTCTTGCTTGCAAGAGTTCTCTCGTTATCGCGAATCTGCGACGTCCATCTCTAATCCCATAAAGGAATTTGAGATTCGAGAGAATCTCTTTCGCGGATACCATATGCTCATGTTGTAACCGCAGATCAAGTGACATATATTCCAACATGTAATCACGAGCTAAGCTATCATCCAATTTCCATTTGGTGATGCTTTTTCGAAGCTCTTCGGGAACATCATGTGAAATATCAATGGGTGGAGGTACAGACAAAACGTATGAAATGTTTTCAGCATCAAAAAGTCCATTCAAGTGGTGTGACCAGAAGTGCAGGTTTGGTCCAGTTAAAATGTTACGTTCAAGTGATGAGATGGACAAATCTCTAAGTGCTCTAAGCTCTTTAGTCATCATATCTATAAAAAGACGATAGAAGAAATAAATACGCGAATGATTAATTTTAAATGCACAATTTACAAACATGGTTTTTATTTGTAAATTACTCCCACTATTTTAATCAAAATCTTATGCCCCCACATAAGTTTCGGGAATATTAAAATATCCTAGCGGGCTCAAGGCCCAAATGCAATCTTCTAGTACCCACGACTCGTTGGCCATACTATTAGATCCACTTGGTGGGCGATCACGTCGCCGGTTAACCATCGCAGCTAACCCTTGAGTTCATTTAGCCTCGTTTTTCTTTATGGACCCACGACTCGTGAGACATCCATATTTACTAGCGTTAAATCATGTCCAATACTCGTGGAGAGAAATAGTTCAATCCTAGACGCCCCACGACTCGTGAGACAGCGCCTAGAACCTTGCTATCCCCTCCCTTGGCACTAAACTGTGCATCGAGGCAATAAACACATTATCTTCCTATAGCTCGACCCACGACTCGTGAGACATCGAGATATATTCGTACAATATGCTTAAGACCTAGTAATTGGATAGGCTCGGACCATAGACACCATTCATATGCGCCCGTTATTCGATTTAATATTATAATTGAGTTTTAAAGTTCAATTGGAGGTTTTTCAATTTTCTTGTGCGAGGTCTCATCAGATTATGCTTTATCTTGTTTACGTTATCTATTCTAAGCATGCATCACATACATCAAAGAATAATAAATAAGTAAACATACATCACATAGCAGGATATGATTGATCGATTGCCCATCCTATGCGATCCATCACGAGCCATGCGATGGATCAATTGGTCAGTCTAGGGTGGAAATTAAATGTCCTAACTATTACAATTTTCAAACCCATACATGCATGGGCCTTCTTGTAATATCCTCCTTGATTGGGCCTCCATGTAATGAATTGGGCCTCCATGTCCTCCAAGGTAATGGGCCTCCATGTGGATCTCCAAGTCTTCATGAGGTCTTCTCGGCTCCAAGCCTAAACTAAGTCTAACTTAAAATGGCCCTATTCTATTACATTTTAATTGCTCAAGCAAGGGGCACCAATCAGGCCCATTTAATTACAACCCATAAAATAAATAAACCAAATCTACACAGGGCTTAGGGGCAAAATCGACCAATCCACATATTCACTCAAGAACATGCATAAATTCACATAAGGGCATAAATGTAAATTTATCGGCTCCTTTAATTTTAATTCACAAAAATTATCCAAGTTAATTTAATTTTGAATTAATAATTAATCTCTAAGATTAATTAACTCTTACTTGAGTTCTAAGTAATCTATAATTCTTATCTTGATTAAGTTGGTTAATTAAGATAGTTACAAATCTTCCAAGATTCCTATCTTGTCCAAAACTCTAAGTTTCCCAATTTACCAAATCTCCAAGATTCTCAAGATAATCCTATTTTGATTAGATTAGATAACTAAGGTAGTTCCCAAATCTTCCAAGATTCCTACCTTATCCAAAACTCCAAGTTTCCTAATCTCACAAATCTCCAAGATTTTTCAAACTTTCCAAAATAGGCAGAATTAGAGTCCAACCAAAAATCAGCCACGAAGTGGCCAATCGAAAACTGCCACGTGGACAGCACACGCGCAGCCACGAAGTCCGCGCGTGGGCTGCCCGTAGCAGCCGCTGCTGCGCGTGGCAGCGCACGGCAGCGCGCGGCTGCGCGTGACAGCACACGGCAGGCAGCCCGTAGGCTGCTGCTGTGTGCCGCACGCGCTGCCAGCGTGCTGTTCGCACGCTGCCGTGGGCAGCAGCATGCGGTGGCCGCCCAGCCGCGGTGCGCTGCCGCGCACCGCCGCGTGCCACCGCGGTTGGATCCAATTAAAACAATTTTCCCTTTTGTTTTTCTTGATTACTTTGATTTAATTAAAAACAGATCTAATTAAATCCCAACCCAAAAATAAAATTAACATGATAAAATTTTTGAATCAAAATTTTTCTATTAACTCCAAGTTAATCAGATCTACGTTCTAAAACATGCAAAGTAAAAGAACTAGCCACACATAAATCAAACATATGATTTAAAACACAGAATTTTGCAAATTCATATATATACAAAGCCAGAGTTGGCTCTGATACCACTGTTGGGATTCGGTAAGATAAACAGCCCTTAGCACAGCGGAAAACAAAAATTTTAAGGACCTCTTACGGAATCTTGCCAGGATACTAAACTGGATGTATATATATGAATATAAAACGACAAGAATAATTAGATCCAAATTATACCTGTCTCCTAGCAAATCCAAGTAAGCAACGAAGTCGTGTTTTTCTCCCTCGGTAGAAGTCGATCCAAGCTTTGTTGTAGCGCCCCACGTGTTGCGCCTCTACGAGTTGATACACCACAATATCACGAAATATAATATATCCTAATCGGCTAGAACATAGGATATATCAATATCTAGGATTAGAGAACAAGATTGGAACGAGAACGAGATCGAAAAATTCTTCCAAAAGGAAGAACAGGTTCGGCCGATCACAAGGGAGAGAGGGAGAGAATTTTCTTGACTTGGCTTTTTGGCTCTTGATTAGTGTGTATGAGATATGACCTTAGGTCTCCTATTTATAGGAATCTCATCATCCTAATCCTCCTAGGATTAGGATTCCCAAGTCTTCTAATTCTCCTACATGGGCCATGGCCTTTTAATTGGAAGACTAAGTCTTCTAATTAATTCATGGCCCATATTTTATAATTTAATTGGGTCTTTATTTAATTCCCAATTAAATAGCCCAATTAATTTATTTCTTTCTCATTTAATTAAATTAGACTCTAAGTCTATTTAATTAAATATTCCCTTTATTAATTAAATCCAATTTAATTAATTAACTCACAAATTAAATTCCAATTTAATTTATAATCTTGATCCAATTTCAATTGGATCAAGTTCGATCCAATTTGCATCGACCCAGTCGACCCAGTCGACTCGGTCGACCCAGTCACCCCAATCGACCCAGTCGATTTTGGTTGACTCAGTTGTTCTTCATTTCCTCGCTTTCGCTTCATGTGTATTGTGTATGCCCCCGTAGGTTCACCACATAATTGGCCGTGGGTTGTAATTAAATATTTATTTAATTACTCGAGCATTAAATACTCTAAATCAATTGAACACTCTGTCGATTGATCATTCCAAAATTAGCACCCCTGCTAATTTGGGAATTCTCCCACACTCCACGGTCGATGTCTGGCCACAAGCCCATGGAGCCCAATCACTGGTGAATTAATTCAGTGAACCTTTTAATCATTTACAATTTCCATATACGCTATAATCTCTCCATCGATCGATCTCCCAGTCAATACTTAAGGGCATGGATTTTTTCATCGGTTCCCTTTTAATTTTGTTTTGACTTTATGCATTCTGATCTCGAAATAATTCTCTTTGACTTAATCTTTATGAGCTACTTTCATAAAGCCGTCAGATACCTTGGCCAAGGATTTTACCAGAATTAATTTCTCACAGAAATCCATAGGAGAATTTCCCAACCTATCAAGTCAGGTCAATGGATCCTTTGTTGATGATATGAACCTGCATACGAGTCCCTCTATACCCAACGTGAATCCACAGAGACTTTCTGGTGATCTCCAGTCGGTCGGAACTCACATCTAAGTATAGACGTTCTCGCACCAGATAAACCCTATCACCTCAAGTGTTTGGGGATCATTCCTCGTATACTGTTGTAAATTGGAATAACTTCAACTCCGATATGCGACTACCGCTTCCATGATGAGTTATTTCCTAATTGGGGTATTCAGTGCACTTGCCATCCCAGCAAGCCACCCACTTATGTGTATCGACTATCCCAGTCACGCTCGTGGACCCCAGCGTCCTCCAGTTCATCGGAGTATACACATCAGTGAGAGTCTAACCGAATCCAACGATGTCCCATCTCGATTGGATTCTACGACTCTTGAATATGTTCTAGATCACGGCCTTGGAGATCAGTCCACGGGTTGTCCCATAGCCCTGTGATCTAAGGACTTATATCCTTATGCGTAGATAATTATTACATAAGATAAAGATGACCATATAATAAAGATGCATTTATTAATCTAAATTGAATAGTTCCTTTATTTATTACAATAAATGGCAGCCATACAGTTGGCTTGCCGGACACTATTCTATCAATGTAAGTATAAAAAATCCATTTAATTTGCTCATGAAAGTTCCTTCATATTTACACGCGGCATTCCCTGCACAAATTATGTAGTGAAACTTGTCCATATATATACATGCAAATTCAGTAACAGAAAATTGCAGGAGAACCAAACATCCAGATTTCTTCCTAAGTCTCTCAGAAAAGGACATTCCGCATGGAATTTCTCTCTCCAAATTACATGTAACATGATGCAATAGGTTAGTCAATTTTAATATATTTGGTATATGTGCAGCACATTGCATTCTATTACTATGTTTCTAGATTAGGGTTTGGCTTTGTACATATTAGCTGGCGGGCGGGATTTCTTATGATTGTACTTTGGACTTGTTTGTAAAATATTGTGGACATGTTTATTTCGGTTTTGAGAGTTTATAAAATTTAGATGATTTGTGGAATATTTTTTATTTTTGTATATTTGAAAAAGGTTGTATTAATTTTTATTGTTATTTTTAAAGATTAATGAACGGTGGAAAGGCTAAATGTAAATTTGGGAATATAAATATATTATACATTCTCATATAATAGTTGCATACTTATTTAAAGTATTTTATTTTAACTATGAGTATATAAAATTAGTTTCTATATTATTTTATTCATATATTTTTTGTATAACACGTCAATGCAGTCTATTGATTTGTTCATTTATTATTTCGACCCGACTTTCAAATATTGTTTAAAAGTTGTTTATACAATTTCGAACGATTTAAAAGGAATAAAAAAAGAATCGCTTCTAACTCTTCAAAATGAGAAGAAGTAATGCATCTAAGTAACGTCTCCATTATTGGAATAATAAGGAGAAGAAGAGAAAGAAGAAAATGAGAAGGAGGCAACTTACAATTGTAAGAAGGATACAACTGATAAGCGGAAATTCATATCAGAAGATAATCGTATATCCTTATTCAGCCAAGTGATTTTCATCTTTGAGTAAAGACCAAACTGAAGACTTAGAAGACGTTCTTAGTTGAATGTTTTGTCATCATAAAAAAAAAAGAGGAATTGTTGGATGAAGTTGAGTCAATGAGTTAATGGTTTGCTGATAACATGTGTAGCAAAAAAAATATTATTATTGTGTACCCAAATATTTTTTTTAATATAATTTTGTACTATTTTATAATATTATTCTTATTCTTATTATTATTAAAATGCGAGTGGGATAAATTGTGAATTGGAAGTAATTGGTGAGGGAGGCATTGGCAAAAAATCATTTTTGGCGCTATAGAACTAGTTGTTTTTCAAATTTGGTACCACTGTGTCAATTTTGGTACCAATTCTGATTTGCATTTTCAATTTTGGCACTTCCGTCAGTTGACTTAACGGTCAATTGACGGAAGTGCCAAAATTGAAAAGCCAATTAGAATTGGTACCAAAATTGACACCATAGTACCAAAATTGAAAAACGTCTAATTCTATGGTGCCAAAAATGAATTTTGGCCGAAAAAAAACAGTGCAAGAGATATGTTACTTTATATTGTATCAAATTTGTTATATGAGATAAGTAGAGTAAGATGTATGTTACTTTATAACAAATCGAAATATAGTTGTTTATATTATTTATGTAGATAAATCAGGCATGTTTTGTCTTGTATTTATGAGAATAGCTTTAGGAATAGATTGAAATTTTTAAAATTATCTCGATTTTCGTAGTGTTGTGTATTTGGGTTTTATGAAAGTGATTTTAGAAATAAAATTTTGTAGATTTTTAGAAATTATGGAGAGAAGAGAAATAATATAATAGATATGTTATTTTATGTCAAATAACGTTTGTTAATGAGATAAGTTGTGTAAGATATAAATTTCTTTATTTCAAATCAAAATAGAGTTTTTTTTTTATCAATAAGCAATTCACTAAAATTAGATAAAGGATAACCAGTTTACAAGAGGATGATACCAGTCACACAAAACAGTAATAGATAAATAATCCGGAGTGAGACCAATAAAAATAGAGTTTGTGTAGATTTTGTTTTGTTTTTTTTTTTGTTTTTATTTTGTTTCAGGTAAATTAGAGTGTTTTTTTTAATATGTGGTCTACATTTTTTTGTGAAAATAAGGAGAGGATAATTTTATTTGTGATAACAAAAAATATTGTTTATTTAACTTTTCAGATAACGCCAAAATGCCTTATAGAAAGCGAGACAAAGAGGGCCGATAAATCTTTAAGATGAGACTTTAAGATTAGCCTTTTTTAATATTGAGAAAATAAGCCTATAAGATAATTTCTCTCTGAAAAGAAAAATTTCTTTGTTTGGTATTTTAATACTTTTCAGAGAGCACATAAATGCTATTTGAAAAGCCAAACAAAATTTAATATATCTTTTAACTTGTATTTAGCTTCTAATTGCTTTTATATCATTTTACCTTAGCCAAAAGTTAAAGCTATTAGTTAAAACGTAACCAGCTAATTTCTTAAAATTCAAAAACTAAAAATTTGTTTTCAATATTTTTTAACAAACAAGCTAAATCCAGGATATAGTTTTAGAACTTTTTAGTCTTTTGAAAGGGGATTGAGAAATCATTTTCCAGAAAACCTTTTAGTTAAGTGGTTGTTCTTATTGTTGTTTTCTTTTTCTATTTGTTCTTATTTGTGAAAATAACTACTTGTTAAGGGCAATGGTATATTTATTAGGCAAGGGTTAAAGTTTACGACAATTTTTTTTTTTTTTTGACAATAAGTTTACGACAATTATTGTCTGTAATTTTTATTGCATAACAAAATGTTATTTATAAATATTCTACATAAATCAAAATTTTAAAATAATAAAATATGAATAATTAGCTAATATTCGAAAAACATTGTTGAGCGAGTAACAAAAGGTTACTTGTCAAAATATAGATTCATATCCAAAATTTAGCCCAACTGGAATTGCTACAAATCCTTGAGATCATCATAACGTCACAAATATAATGAAAAAATTGAGATTATGAGAATATTATTTAAATCAATAATCAATAGCTAAATCTTTATCGTCAGCAGCACTAACTCGAGTGAAGTTATGACTGGCAGTTGTCTTGTACGATTGGCGGTTGTGTGTTCACAAAGAACTGGACCAAAATTTAATGCAACAAAGAATGACGGAAAAATACTTTTGATATCAAATTTTAGTCAAAAAAATATATTTGATATCAAGTTTTTTGAAAAAACACATTTTATACCACGATTCATACAATTTTGACACATTTAGTTTTTCCGTCAATTTTCGAACGAAATTCAGCACGTGCCGCTCATGTGCCCGTTAAGTTGACAATGAGAGGGAATACATGCACGTGTTTTAAAGACCCACAATTGACGGCACGTGCTGAATTCCGTCCGAAAATTAACGACAAAAGTAAATGTGTCAAGATGATGTGAATCATGGTATGAAATGTGTTTTTCTGAAAAGTTTGGTATCAAATGTGTTTTTTGTACTAAAGTTTAGTATAAAAAATGTTTTCCCTTCAATAAAGAATAAAGCTCATGATATATATATATATATATGCAGTATATAAGAAAAATTATATTCGAACTTGAAAAAATGTTATTTTTATATGCATATTTAAACAAGGGTAAACACCACTAATAGTCCTTCTTATTATTAACTTTTTACAGAGTGGCGCCTCTTGTGTTTTTTTTCACCCGTTAGTCCCCACTATGAATTATTGTTTTCACTTTGGTCATTTTCAGGTGGTCCAAGGTGAACTAAAGTGTTCATTAATTGGAAAACTTCCTTTTCTCGATCTTGATTCGCGTAGAAATTCCCGAACTACAAACAGTTTTATGAGGGACTAAATTGATAAAGAAACAATTTTATGAGGGACTAAATTGATACAAAATAATTTTATTAGGGACTAAAGTGTAACACTATAAGTAAAAGATCATTTTGCAAATGACCAAAGTGAACCAAATAATTCACGGTGGGGTTCTAACATGAGAAAAAAACACAAGAGGGACCACTTTATAAAAAGTTAATGATAAGGAGGACCATTAGTGTTGTTTACCATTTAAACAATAAAAGCATAGCAGATATTTGATATCAATAACTTCTTTGAAAAAATATATTGACTTTGTTTAGTTAAAAAATGAATAATGTTGAACTTTGGTGTATCAATTTAGAATATGTACGACAGTATTTATCAAATATACATATTTATGTAAAATATAAGAATAAGATAAATGATAACTTGTTTGTAATAATATATATATATATATATATATATATATATATATATATATATATATATATATATATATATCTCGTTAATTAAAAGAAGAATACAACCCAATAGGACCATTGATGTATAGTTGTATACTAAACTATTCATCAAACTATCAATATATGTTTGAGAAACACGTATCTGGAACACAAAATATATTGTCTCGGTTTGGTGGGTCTCGGTTTTTTGAAAATAGTTTGGGTGGTTTTGGTGGAACCTTTGAAATCCCATTTAGTTATATTTGGATGTTGGGTTTTGTGATTTTGCAAAGCTGAAACCCTACTTAAATTAAGTTTGAATGTTGGGATTTGGGAAAAAAAATAGGTGGTAAGTTTCAAATCAATGTTTTTTATAGAGTTTGGGAAGGAAAAATAGGTGATAGGTGTCGAAACAAAATTTTATAGATTTCAAGAGTTTGATGTAGATTTCTGAATAAATTTGTAATAAGTTTCATGGGTCTAACGATATCCAAATTTTCATCCGAAACTTCATCATTTTTTCCCTTTTCCAAGTGAACTAGTGTGTACATCATTTTACATTAGTCACTACATACATTAGAAAATCTATTCAATCACAATAAAAGTACAATCATAAATCAACTATAAAAATCAGTATTAAACTAAAAAAAATTCACACTTGCGTGAAACTTCTTATGTGACATACACACTAGTGCGAAACTTCTTCATCAAAATGGGCCATATGTCAGTTAAAATTTCAATTCTTCTTAATTATCAATCAAGTACAACGTTTATAATGATCAAAATAAAAAAGTACAATGTTTGTTAACTAATATTTTGACATCCAATCTGTTAAGTACAATAGAATCTACAGGCCCTTTTGGGCAGGGGTTGGCTCAGTACTTCTCTCATTATTGATATTTTTAATTTCATTATATATGAAGTGCAAAACCTATAAAGTATATAGTATTAATTTGGAGCTAATCTCAATTTACCTCCTATGAAATGCATAATATTCAATTTATTCACCTGTAATTTGAATAACAACAATTTACTCCCTTTGAAAATTTTAAAAGAGTAATTTACATCTTTCAGTCAGAGAATATAACTCACTCTTCGAAATTGAGAGTGAGCATGAAAAATATTTTTGATAATCTTATTTCAAATTTCAAATCTCCCGTGGCGTGCATACTACTCTACTGGTTTGTTTTCTTTCGATTAATCTTATTATATATGTTGCATGAAAGATTATTAATTTTCAATTGAGTTGGTGTGACATATTGGGATTATATTACGTACGTAATTTCTCAACACAATCTTAATCTTAGCTGTATCTCTTCTCTTTTAGATTGCCTTGTGATGCGACATTATTAATTGATCCAAGTAGATCCCGTCCATGTAAATAAAAGGAAAACATAAGTAATTGTATATTGAGGGCTTTTAAAAGTGTTTATTTAATTTTATT
>JAYDYQ010002143.1:0-46275 GCA_034814905.1 Penstemon davidsonii
GAAGCGCAGGAGCTACCTATCAAAAACTTGTAAATATGATGTTCAAGGAATTAATTGGGGAAATAATGGAAGTATATGTGGATGATATGCATGTAAAAAGCATGAATGAGTTCGATCATATTCAACACTTAGACCTGTGTTTTCAAATCTTAAGAAAGTATGGAATGAATCTTAACCCAGCTAAGTGCACATTCGGTGTCCGGTCAGGAAAATTCTTGGGTTATTTGGTGCACGAAAGAGGAATCGAGGCTAACCCTGAGAAAATAAAGGGGATAGTGAACCTGAAACCACCAAGATTGGCGTTCAGAGCTTGGTGGGAATGATAATCTCTTTGAACAGATTTATCTCTAGATCTACGGATAAAAGTCTTCCTTTCTTTCAAGTTCTAAGAAAAACTAAGAATTTTGAATGGTCAGAGGAATGCAATCGAGCCTTTGATGAAACCTGTCGAAGGAAAACCGCTATATTTATACATCGCCATTTCTGGTTCGGCCGTTAGTTCTGTGTTGGTCAGGATTGAGAATAATGAACATAGACAAGTGTACTATCTAAGCAAATTACTGCAAGGAGCGGAGAAAAATTATATGGAGATCGAAAAGTTTGCCTTAGCATAAGTTGTGACTGCGAGAAGGCTTAGGCCTTCTTTTCAGACTTACAAAGTAATTGTGTTGACGAATCAGCCTCTTAGCCACGTCCTAGCAAAACAGAAGCTTCCGGTAGATTAATCGAATGGGCAGTAGAATTGGGGCAGTTCGATGTTGAGTATCAGCCACAAACGGCTATTAATGCCCAGATCCTAGCTGATTTTATTGTGGAAGTAGTAGGGTCAAATCTAGCAGAAAAGATGGATTCGCCAGAAACATCAGAAGTTGGTATGGTACTCGCGACCGAACCTATGTGGCTTATGCACGTTGACAAATCCTCAACTAGAGAAGGTGGAGGTGATGGAATCTCTTTTGAAGGACCTAATGGCGAAGACTTCAATTATGTGATCACCTTAGATTTTATTGTTACGAATAATGAGGCTGAGTACGAAGCCTTGGTCGCAGGGCTCGAAATGGCGAACAAAGCGAACATAAAGTTTCTTACGATATTAACAGACTCCGAACTGGTGCATAGGCAAGTACAAGGCACTTATGAGGCAAAAGAATATGAAAAAATACTTGAGACGAGTGAAGCATTTAATGAAGGGGTTCACGGTTGTGAAAATTCAAGAATTCCTCTAGAGGAGAACACTTGGGCTGACATTCTTTCTAAGTTCTCGGGGTCATGTTCGAATAAAAAAGAAAGAGTAATTACTTTTTTAATGTCAAACACACCTTCAATCTATTTGAATGATGAGCCAAAAATGGAACTGATGGAAATGGATAAGGTAGGTCATTCTTGGAAGAAACCTTTGATCGACTATTTGAAGAACGGGATCCTTTCATAAGACCAGAATGAAGCTCGGAGACTGAAATACCGAGCCCCACCACATGTCTTGGTAGAAAACAAATTATACAAGAGATCATCGTCCGGAATTTTATTGAAATGCATAACCGAACAGCAGTCATGTTCGATTTTTGAAGGAATTCATGAAGGTGAAGGGGTGGACATTGTGGACCACGAGCATTGGCCCTGAAATTCTCAAGAAAGAAGATTTTATTGGCCCACACTACTGTCAAATTCAACAGAGTATGTCAAAAAGTGTCATCAGTGCCAAGTACACTCTAATTTGATACATCAACCAACAGAAAATATGCATTCTATACCAATATGCTGGCTGTTCGACCAATGGGGAATCGATATTGTAGTTCCTTTTCCTACAGCGCGTTCACAAGAGTTTTGTTCTGGTGGCGGTGGAGTACTTCAGCAAATGTATCGAATACATCGCCTTAGCGAAGATTACTCAATTCCAAGTCATAAGTTTCCTATGGAAAAACATAGTATGCCGTTTTGGAATCCCCAGGGTCCTGATTTTCTGACAATGGTACGCAATTTAATGGAAAACAAGCGGTCGAATGGTGCAAGAAATTTGGTATAAAGCAAAATTTCACTTCAGTAGGACATCCTAGGGCTAATGGACAGACAGAAGTAGCTAACAGAGAAATTATCAAGGCTTTGGAAAAAAGGCTAATTGGTACACGTGGAAAATGGTTAGATGAATTACCAGGTTTTATTTGGGCTAATCGAACCACCACAAAAGCTGCAACTGGAGAGTCGCCTTTTAGTTTGATATATGGTTTGGAAGCTGTTATACCGGTTGAAACGTTGGTTCCATCTCCTAGGGTCGAAACTTACGATCTTAAGTTGAATCAACAATTGCGACGACAAGAACTCAATCACGCCGATGGTCTTAGAGATCGATCTCTAGTGAAAATCCAAGCAGCTAAACAAAACATGAAGAAAGCCTACAATCAAAGGGTCAGGATTCGATCATTCAAGGTGGGAGATTTGGTGCTGTAAAAGGTAGAGGTATCCAAGCATGTTGGAAAGCTCGAGCCCAACTAGGACGGACCATTCACAGTGACACGAGTAGGAAGAAAGGGCTCATACAACTTAGCCAAGCTCGATGGAACACCTTTACCAAGAGCTTGGAATGCAGTCAACTTACGCAAGTATTATGGAAGATAGATGTCTTTTTATTTATACCTTTAAAGTTTCTGAGTCGAGAAATTAAAAATTAATTACTTTATTATGTTTTGTAATTTATAACCATTCATTGAAATGCTATGTTCGAGCTGTTGATTTCCCGCAGAAGATTAAGTTGATCGAAAAAACTAATGGGTAAAATCTTTTGATGTAACTCACTGCTCGAAAAAGTAAATATTGAGTAAAATCTTTTGATATAACTCATTGCTCAAAAATCAAAAGGATAAAATATGTTGATACAATCCTATGATCGAATTAATAAAAGGGTAAAATATGTTGATACAACCCTATGCTCGAAAAAGTAAATGTTGGGTAAAATCTTTTGATATAACCCTGATTTCAGAAGCTGTTGAGTAAAATCTATTGATACAACTCACCGCTCGATTTTAAAGTAATGGATAAAATCTCTTGATATAATCCATTGCTCGTATTTAAAGTGACGGGTAAAGTATTTTGATATAACCCTAATTTCAGAGGCCGTTGAGTAAAATATATTGATACAACTCACCGCTCACCGCCGGATTTTAAAGTGATGAATAAAATCTCTTGATATAATTCATTGCTCGATTTTAAAGTGAGGGATGGAAACTTCTAATCGAATCCCCTTACAAAAATTCTTCGTTGGACCAGTTCGAACTTAAATTGATTTAAGAGTTGGAGGAATTCATTTGGAGTTTAATTTCTATTCGAAATTGGAGGTTGGAAGAAGATATTGTTATGAAACAACTTTTATTATTAAGACATCAAGTACAATATTGGATTACATGTTTGATCAAAAATATCGAACTAAGTCCTATTACAATGTCTAGTAGTCCTATACTATGGAGCCGGCTTGTCCAGTAGACTTGTAAAATCCTGTTGCTAGTCTTTGACCACAACCTTCAAACCTCTTAAAGTTTTGAGAAGCTACCATGAGGCGAAAGTTGGAGCATTCTACTGCTCGATGAAGGCCATACCCCGAGAAAAGCCTAGGAGGAACGACCATAGTTCTTTCACACAATGGCAACCATACTCCTCAAAAGAGGGAGATGGCTGCGATTGTGCTCGGAGATTTCATCACATTTGAAAGAGCTCCGTTTTTCAATTCCACCCATACCAATCGAAAATTCAATGATCCAGTAGCGGTTTGTCTAGCTCGAACTTAAAATTGAGCATTATTTGAATGAATATCATTGGAATTGGAAAGAAAGTTGATGGGTGAAGTTGTTGCCCAAATGCAATCCTTATATATGGACGGATTCAACTGATCAACGGTCAGGAGTCACGGGAATCGACGACCAAGATGATAGCATTAAGTGCACCTGACTCCCCAACGACCCCGCATAATTAATCTTACGACCTTTTATCTACCACCAGGGCGGATGTCCGAAAAGTTGGCTGCAATTATAGAGGTTCGAGAAATGGAATAAAGCCACAGACTATTACAAAATTCATGTCACCATTTCGAATGAAAAGCAGTAATTATCGACGAATTTTATTCCGAGTTAGAGATAAATTACGAAAGAGTTACAAAGGAGTTATGCTCATGAATTAATGAACTTATAATGTTGACAAATTACAAAGGATAAACTACTAGACTACGCCTACTATTCCTATAGTTATTCAGGAGTCACGGGAATTGACGGCCAAGATGATAGCATTAAATGCAACAGACTCCCCAACGACCCCGCATAATTAATGTTACCACCTTTTGTCTACCACCAGGGCGGATGTCCGAAAAGTTGGCTAGAATTATAGAGGTTCGAGAAATGGAATAAAGCCACAGACTATTACAAAATTTTTGTCACCATTTCGAATGAAAAACAATAATTTTATTCCGAGTTCGAGATATAAATTAAGAAAGAGTTACAAAGGAGTTATGCTCATGAATTAAAGAACTCACAATGTTGAAAAAGAACAAAGGATAAACTACTAGACTACGCCTACTGTTCCTATAGTTATATTAGAAAATTTCGAGCTGTTGTCTTCATCTAAGGCCCACATGACAAGCCTAAAGAGTATCCATAGTTGGAGCCCGCGGTGAAGATTTTGCCTCAAATATTATTCCTCTCCAGATTTTAGAACGGCATCTGGCTGAGTTCGAAACCTCCCGGATGAGGAACAGGGTGCAACCTTGTTACACGGCCTATTGTTACACATGTTGATCGGTGACTTCTTATCCTTGGATAGGCGACGCTTGCACTTTTGATCGAGTATGCCACCCAAGACTAGTGAAAAGGGGAAGCCTTCACCAGTTTAGTCGCAAACAGGTGAAGGCTTATATCTCCAATCCCACTCATACCAAGCAAAATGCTCAAAAGCTCTATATTTCTCAAACTTGCTACGCAAGAAGATTTCATAATAAAAGTAAGAATTAAATTCGATCAGAAAAGGAATGATCTTGATAGGGCAGAATATGTTGGGATCTTGGTAAGAATAATGGTAAAGACAACCCTTTTTTATAGATGGAAGGAAATTGATCCAACGGTCATCACCTGAAAGAACTATCAACGGCTTAGGATGAAGACCTTGAAATCCGTTCAAAAATTCAATCATCCAACCAGAAAAACGCATCTGGACTTTTATTAGTGGTTGTTAAAACCATTAAATAACACTTTGTTGACGTGAAAATTTCGAACGATTACCAAGGTCAAAAATCTCCTACTGAAAACTCTCCTACCAATGCGGAACTATTCGATCATTATTAACCTAGCTTGGGGGTGCTTGGATAAGTAATTAAATAAAACTCAATGTTGCATGAAGATGAAGACTTAGAAGTGAAGGGAGGTTTTGATGATTTTCAAAAGTCATCAGCTAAGTATTGGAAGCTTAGTTAACCTCTAAAGTTTATTTGACCAAGGAAGAAGACAAATCAGAAGGGTCAAATTTATGGTCCAGAAGACTACTGATCTGTTGCTGCATTCGGAATCAGACTGGTGGATTTTCAGCAGACTCAAATCAGATGAGTTCGATTTGGATCAGCAGAGTGTTCATCAGACGAGTGGATTCGATCAGCAGAGTGGAAGTGATCAGAAGTTATTGCAACGGTAATAAATGCACCTGAAGTAATAAATGCTGTAAGAGAAGGGTATTAAAGACAAATGATTGAAGAGAAACCTCGGATCAGCAGAGTGCATTTAATGCGAACTGACAGAAAGTACAACAGAGTGTACAGTGCACAGTCGCAGGTAGCCGTTACTGAAATTAGGGGACCAGTACTCGAGGATTTTGAACACATGTCGACATCTATACGTGCAGATTTTCAAATCTCAAGTATAAGTAGTTCAAGATTCAAGAGTTAGAGACAAGCAACACAACTGAGAGCAAGATTTCGAAGCAAAATTTCTCTAAGTCTCAAAACTCAAGAACAGAACACTCATCAGCCTAATCATCTATTGACGAAAGCCGAAGTTGAAGATCAAAGATATACACATAAATATGAGTGATTGTAAGAGAAGTGTTGTGAGAAGTAGTTATCCATCTTAGTGAGTAATATTACTTCAGAGGATAGGTTTTCTTTGTGATTTCCTATTGCGCGTTTGTGGCCATTTCATTTGTTGTTTGGCGCAAGCATTGTATATTGTAAACTTTGTGTTTATAGTATAACCCAAGATCTAAGTGACTTGGAAGAGTGGACTAAATGATTTACATCCATATAACCACTATAAAAATTGACTGTGTTTAAGTTTGCATTTTTACTTGCATATTTTTCAAAAGCTTTCAAACACTTAAAGTTAACTGTTAAAGATTTTAAAAAGGAGTTTGCAAAAACTGAGGATAAAATCTTTTAAGTTAAAGAAACCTACTTGTGAAAAACACTTGATAAATCCGCTGCCAAGTAAGTTATTTAAACCTCTGATTTTCTCATAATCAGCTAAGTAAAATCAGAAGAGTGGTCAACTATGCTGTTCAAAGCTTTGTGCGCGATCAGCTTAGTCTACTTACGAATCTTGATAAGCTTAGTCTGCTCAAAGAAAAGTTAGAGAATTTTAAAGCTAAAATTTTTAGAGGTCTATTCACCCCCCCCCCCCCCCTCTAGACCTCATCTGACCACTTGGGACCAACAAGTGGTATCAGAGCAGGTGGTTCATTTGAATCATTTGCCTGATCAACGAGCTTGATCCTAGTGTGTTTTTCAAATGTTTGAAAAAGTTTTCAAAAGAGCATATTTTAAAAAATAAAAACTTTTTGAAAAATGGATTGTATCAGCCATGTTCCCCTCATTGGTGGTATGAGTTTTGAGGACTGGAAGATCCGCATGGAAATCTTCCTTGTTGCTTACAACGATAATATGTACACGTGCATAACCAAAGGTCCTTTCAAAATCACCAAGACCATCAAAGTAGATGACGAAGAAATGGTGGTGAATAAAGAGCTTGATGAGATGACAGCTGAGGAAGTCAAGCTGTTCAATCTTGATAAAGTTGGCCGTTTCATCATGACCAGAGCCCTAGACAATGACCGATTTGATAAGGTCAAGCATTGCAAGACTGCAAAAGAAATGTGGGACAAGGTTCGTGACATGAGCGAAGGAAATGATGCCATCAAAGAGCACAACTTGAGCATAGCTCTTGAAAAGTTGGAAAACTTCAAGATGAAGTCTGGAGAAACCATTGATCAGATGGATACAAGGTTTACAAGGACTCTAAATGAAGTATTGAAGCTGGGAAAGACCTTCTCAGATAAAGAGATCACTGTCAAAGTCTTGAAGGCGCTACCTCCCAAATTCAACATGAAGATTACAGCCATGGAAGAATCAAGGGATCTGGGGAAGATCTCTCTCACCGAGCTGTTCTCTGTACTCAAGGCGTATGAGTATAAACTGCCAAGGATGGGTATAGAAGAAACCTCAACTTCTAGTCCCACAGCTGCCCTGGTTGCTGCTGAAAATTCAAGAAGATCAGCAAACAAAAGTAAAGAAATGGACTCATCTGATGAGACCATGCTGCTCAACAAAAAGGAGTACACTGCTGGTGACGTCGCACTGTTGTTGAATGGATTCAAGAAGTTCTACAAGAGAAAAATGAAGAACAAATACAACAATGCTTCTACTTCTAACCCTACCTCACATTCTCATGATAGTAAGGATAGTTATAAATCCAAACTAATGTGCTATAATTGCAGGAAATTGGGACATTTCATCAAGGATTGCCCATATCCTAAAGCTGAGAAGTACACTGAGGAGGAAAAGAAAATCAGAAAGGAGAAAAGATACAACAAAAGTAAAGTGCTAATGGCAGAAGCTGAAAAGATGGCTGCTGTCTACTCGTCTGATTCAGATTCAGAGACGTCTGATGACAACTCTACTGAAGATGAGCAACCTGCACTACTTTGTCTAATGGCCAAAGATTCAGAATCATCTGATGATGAGGTAACTCCTACTGAAAAAGAGCTATTTAATTCATTTGAGCAAATGATGTTAAATAACTCTAGTATTGTCACTGCATTTGAAAAGCTTAAGGAAGAGATGACTATGCTAAAAGAGCAAAATACTTCACTGAAACTTCAGGTTGAAAAACCACAAGAATCAGCTGAGTATAAAAAGCTTGAGCAAGAGAATGAATCTCTGAAAGCTGAGTGTGAAGTTTACAAAGGGAAAATCATGGAATTAGAAAAGATAATATCGAATCATGATAAGTCGTCTGTTGCATCAATGAACACATCTAATGAACAGAGAACACCTTTAGTAACTGAAAGTTTAGAACTGAACAGAACTGAAAAGTTTATATCTGCTGATAATAGTAATGTTATCTTGTATGTTCAGACTGCTAAACCTGCTTCACAGGAAAAAGAGAAAAAGGAGAATAAAACTCCTAAGGCTAAAAAGGGCAAAGAGCCTAAAACTGAAAAACAGACTGGTAAAACTAAACAGCAGAGTCCTAAGAAGTCTGCTGATAAGAGTAAAACCAATCAGACTAGTAAATCTAAGTCGTCTGTTAATGAGCAAGCTAAGAGCAAACCAAAGAAGCATAAGAATTATAAATATGAAAATGCTTGGTATGGAAATGAGTCATCATATTATGTGCAACCTGCATATCCACCATTATATCATGCACCTCAATTTCCATCTTACTATGCTGCATACCCTGCTCATCATCCAATGCATGCTTACCCTGCTTATCATGCATCATATCCTACTTATGAGCCATACTCACATCATAATGATTATCACAATAACATGCCTGCTGAAAATTATGATGATAACAGAGTACCTCATGCTCCTGCAAATACTCCAAAGCCTAAGAAGCCTAAGACTTCAAAATCTTGGGTTGTCAAAGGTGATACTAATCCGCAAGGACCCTCTCAATAAAGGTTACCTAAAACAATTTTATTTTGTTTTGTAGGTTAGGATTAGTAGTAGGAGTAAAGTAGAGAAGAAATGGTACTTGGACAGTGGATGTTCAAGGCACATGTGTGGAGACATACATGAACTGACTGATGCTGCTGCCATAGACGGTCCAAAAGTTACATTTGGAGACAGCAAAGAAGGCAAGATTGTGGCGTGTGGAAAGTTAATCAAAGGCAACATTGAAATATCTGACGTTTCTTATGTTAAAGGCCTCAAGTACAATCTGCTGAGCATAAGTCAATTTTGTGACAAGGGATTTTCTGTTATCTTCTCTTCAGATAAGTGCTATGTAGAGCAAGTTGGAACCAAGAAGGTGATACTATATGGAAGAAGACAAGGGAATATCTATGTAGTCGACTGGAATTCTGTGGACAGGAATTCTAATGTTTGTTTGGTGGCTTCTACACCAAGTGAAATCAGTTGGCTTTGGCACAAAAGAATGAATCATCTGAATTTCAAGACCATAAACATATTAATAAAGAACAATTTGGTAGAAGGAATTCCAAAGACAGTCATGAGCAAAGATAAGCTCTGTGACGCCTGTCAGAAGGGTAAACAAGTGAAGTCCACTTTCAAAAGCAAGAAGCACCAATCTTCAACCAGAATTTTGGAGCTACTACATATGGATTTGTTTGGCCCTATTGATCCAATCAGCAATGGTGGAAAGAAGTACTGCCTAGCTGTTGTGGATGATTTTTCAAGATACACTTGGGTGATTTTCATGAAGAAGAAAAGTGAAACCAAGGAGCATCTTACCAATCTGATGGAACTGATCCAGAATGAGAAAAGCTTGAAGATCTTAAAGATCAGATCAGATAGAGGGACTGAATTTACAAACTCTACTGTTGAAGAGTATTGTAACACCAGAGGAATCAACCATGAGTACTCTGCTGCCAGGACACCTCAACAAAATGGAGTTGCTGAAAGGAGAAACAGAACTCTAAAAGAAGCTACCAGAACCATGATAGCTGAAGCAAAACTGCCTCAAAGATTTTGGGCAGAAGCTACAAACACAGCCTGCTACACCCAGAACAGATGTATGATCAACAAGAGTCAAAACAAGACACCTTATGAAGTCTGGAACAACAGAAAGCCTAATATACACTTTTTGAGGATTTTTGGTTGTAAATGTTATGTTTTGAATAATGGGAAGAATTACCTTACTGCATTTGCAGAGAAGACTGATGAAGCTGTTTTTGTAGGTTACTCTACTGTTAGTAAAGCCTATAGAGTTTTTAACAAAAGGACTTTACTGGTAGAAGAATCAATTCATGTAGTATTTGATGAGCCAAATCAATCTTCTGAAAAGAATCAAAGTTCAACTACAGAGATATCTACTGATTTTCAGAAACTGACTATGGAAAGAAAAGAAGAATATGTTCCCATCATACTACCTGATCTCAACCCAGCTGGTAACTCAAGTGCTGTTCAAAATCAGTCTACTGATTGTCTAACAGAGGAGTTGCAAACAGCTGACAGACCAGAGACTGTTCAACAGACCACTTCTGTTCAACAGACTACTACTGAGACTCCAACAGTAGTGTTGCAAGATCATTCAAGAGGACAACATCCAGATTTGCAACCTGATCTCAGATGGCTCAGAGATCACCCACCTGACTTAGTGATTGGTGATCCACTGGATAGAGTGAAGACTAGAAGAGCTGCTGCAAATGAATCTATGTTTGTAAGTTTTCTCTCACAAATTGAGCCCAAGCAAATTGAAGAAGCTCTTAGTGATTCTCACTGGATTGAAGCAATGCAAGAAGAGTTAAATCAATTTGAAAGAAATGAGGTTTGGTACTTAGTACCTAGACCTACTCATCAAAGGGTAATTGGCACTAAGTGGGTCTTCAGGAACAAGATGAATGAAGATGGTATGGTTACCAGAAACAAAGCAAGACTAGTTGCCAAGGGTTACTGCCAAGAAGAAGGCATTGATTTTGATGAGACATTTGCACCAGTAGCAAGGCTTGAAGCAATCAGATTATTCTTAGCTTATGCTGCTCACAAGAACTTCACAGTCTATCAGATGGATGTGAAGTCTGCCTTTCTCAATGGAGAATTGCAAGAAGAAGTTTATGTTGAACAACCTCCAGGTTTTGAAGCTTATCAACAGGGAGACAAAGTATATCGTCTGAAGAAAGCTCTCTATGGACTGAAACAGGCTCCAAGAGCATGGTATGATACTTTATCTGACTTTCTTTTAATTAAAGGATTTCGCAAAGGTAAAGTAGATAAGACTTTGTTCACTATTGAATGGGATAATCATATATTGTTAGTTCAAATATATGTGGACGATATTATTTTTGGTTCAACTAACGAACAGATGTGTGAAAAGTTCTCTAAGCTGATGCAGAACAAGTTTGAAATGAGCATGATGGGAGAACTTAATTACTTTCTTGGATTACAAGTTAAACAGCTACCTGATGGTATTTTTATTAATCAAGCAAAGTACACAAAAGATCTGTTTAAGAAATTTGGTATGGAAACTAGCTCATCTGTTAGTGTTCCAATGTCTACTGGACTTCGTTTGGATAAAGATGAAGATGGCAAATCAGTTGACATCACCAAATATAGAGGCATAATAGGGTCACTGTTATATCTAACAGCTAGCAGACCAGACATTATGTACTCTGTTGGGGTTTGTGCGAGATTTCAATCAAATCCTAAGGAATCTCATCTCTTAGCTGCCAAAAGGATATTAAGGTATCTCAAAGGCACTCAAGAATTGGGATTGTGGTATCCAAGGGAATCAGGATTTGAACTTATTGGATATTCAGATTCTGACCTTGCTGGCTGCAAGATTGATAGGAAGAGTACTACAGGTACTTGTCAATTTTTAGGCAGTCGTCTGATCTCATGGATGAGTAAGAAACAGACTTCAGTATCCATATCTACTGCTGAAGCTGAATACATTGCCGCTGGAGCATGTTGTGCACAAATACTTTGGTTGAAGCATCAACTAGAAGATTATAATCTCAAGATCAGTGGAATACCTATCTACTGTGATAATACAAGTGCAATCTCACTTACTCAGAATACTACTAGTCATTCCAGGACTAAGCATATTGAGATCAAACATCACTTCATCAGAGACCATGTTGAAAAAGGAAATGTTATTATTGAGTATGTTCATACAGATAATCAGATCGCTGACATTTTCACCAAACCATTGAGTGATGCAAGATTTTCTACTCTAAGAGTGGAACTAGGCTTGTTAAAATTGGATTCATAAGCTGAGGGGGAACCTATCAGAAGACTGGGTTCATCAGCTGACTAATCTGATAGCAACAAGTGTTATTCTTCAAGAAGACTGACTCTCAACAGACTAGTTGACTGATGGATTCTTGAATTCAGGGGGAACGTGTAAGACTAGCGGTACTCCTGTTTTAAAGATGAAATCTTCAATGACAGTTAGTTGAAGTTGTTTTAATCAGAAGATTTGTTCTTAATTCTTGAAGACTTGAAGATTATTTATCTTGCTGGATTGACAAACAGCAAAGGAAGATCACTAGATATTGGCTTTCACTAGTGATATATTGTATCAGACAAGTCATCTGCCAGATAAGTATTATTTTACTCATCTGTTTACTTATGTCAATTTATAAACAGTGTTGTATTAAAAACGTATTATCAGAAACACGCTTTTATAAATAAAAGACTAGTGGCGTTTCGCCTTCCCGCCTAGTCTGACATAATTAATAAATTTTGAAATCCGCGTATCTCGCTCACACGATTAGATATATCAGTAACTGATCTAATGGTTGGCTTAAATCACGGAAACCGACATTAACCAACCTTATAAATCCAGATCTGATCAGCTGACTGATCTTTTACGCTTTTTTCTTCAAAATTTCAATAGCACAAGAGCACTTTGCATTCATATTTTCTGCAAATTTCTCTCGTCCTTTTTCTCTAATCTTTTTCAGAAAACAATGAGTTCAAAAGAAGCAAACACTGTAGGTAGATTCTTGAACTACCAGACCTATTACGCCACAGGCACTCAACTCATGAAAGAAATTCTGGAAAAATTCAAAGCTGCTTCGTTGGTAAACTTCATGGAAGCACATGAAGAAATGGTGTTTACACCAGAAGTTCTGGAGTTTTACCAATCTGAAGGGAAACCAGACTATGAGAATCTGGAAATCAAGGCTAAGGTTGAGGGAAAAGACATATGTCTGACTCCTAAAGTGTTGAACGAGAAGTATGGGTTATCTCTTGAAGGTTCAACTGAACTCTCTACTCTGGCTGAACCATTGGAAGCTGAATTCTGGAAAATTGCTGCGAAGTCGAATGAAATCCTCTCTGGAAACATAAAGAAGCCCCAGCTGAAGGTTGAATTTCAAAGGATGGCAAACCTCTTTGCCAAGATTGTGGAGAACTGCACTTTCTCCCTTGATAGTGTACCCATGAAGAGATTTCATACGATGATTGCTGTTTACTATGGGCTGAAAGTAAACTGGGCAAATTATGTTTGGTACATAATTGCTGATCACAAGGAACGTGGTCATACTCATCACAGAATATTTCTCAGTCATCTACTGATGAATCTGGGATATTCGATGACGAACGACAAAGAAATTCACAAGGCCAAAGAACTGAAAATCTATGAGGCCGTCAAGGCTGTTAGAATTAAAGAGCCTGTTGCCGTACCAGAAAAGAGGCAATCAAAGAGGAAGGCTACAGAGCCTAAGGAGCCTGCAGGAAAAGCAAAGAAAAGCAAGGCTGCAGTTTCAAGCACTGCTGATCAAACAACGTCTCCTGCTGTTCAAGCCAGATCAATGGACCCTGCTGTTAACATTATCGATGAAACTGTTAAGGAAATTGAGAAAATGGCTTATGACATCTCTCCTGAAAGAACTCATTCAGCTGAGTTGCCAGCTGAAAACGTTGCTAAGAGAACAAGGAGCGCTTTGAAGGATACTGCTGCATCTGCTACTGTTCCTCATACTAAGGCAACTGCTAGAAAGAAACTGGTCCTGAGAGATCAAGATGCCAATTGCTAAAATAGTTAGAGAAGTAACTCAATCTGCTGAAAGACCAGTTATTTCAGCTAAGGAATCTGATCAGCCGACAGCTGAGGCATCAACACCTCAACCTGATCAGATTACTACTCAAGCAGTTCAGTCTGCTGTTCCAACAGCTGAGGCACCAGTTGTTGAAACCAAAGCTGCCAGAAGGAAGAGAACTGGTAAAGCTAAGGTGTCTGCCTATCACAAGAAGAAACGGGAAGAGGCAGAACAAAAGAAAAGGGATGAAGCTGAACTTCAAAGGGTTATTGAAGCAAGCAAGGTGGAAGCTGAAGTAAAAAATATGACTGAAGCTGAGCTAGCTGCTAAGGAAGAAGCTGATCTAGCTAAAGCCCTTGAAGAAAGCAAGAAGGATGCCCACGGTCCAAGGAGGACTGGTGGCATAGTGATTGGCAAATCACTAGAAGAAAGAAGTAAAGTTCTTACTGCCCAAAGCCCAGCCAATCAAAAGAAAGAAGAAAGAAGTGAAAAGGGCACTTGAAGTTGTCAAGAGTGACCCCAACACTTTCTCAAGATTTGAAGCTGAATTGGAAAGATACAACTCACTTCTCCAATCAAAAACTGTGTTCCTGGCTGAAAAGATAAGATACAATAAATGGAGGAACTACAGAATGAAGAAATCATGTGAAGAATTCAGAGCCTGGAAGGAGGCTGCTGCTGAAGAAAGTTGGATTATGAATTGGTTGCAGACCAATGATATTCAACAGGCCCTAGACACAGATTTCTTCCATGACAGAGTACATGAGTATGCCAAACTCATTGTGACTCAGGAGGCAACTGCTCTCAAGGAATCAATGCCAAACAAACCAGGTCCAACTGATGACCTTTTTGAGAGAGCAATCAAAGTTGCAGTGTATGTCACCTTGGAAAAATGGGTTGAAAGATCAGTCTACATCAAATGAACATCAAGGGATCTCCCTAGGTTACCAAGTCTGCAACAAATTGCTTTTGGTTCTTAAATCGGTTCTTATCAAGAGCAAAACAGACAACCTCAGACAACGTCTCCCTTTGTGCCTGCTGATTTCATACGTCAGAAGACTGTTGTATCTGTTGATGGTTCTGATTTTGTACATATGACAGATAAGCCTGCTGATAAAGAATCAACAGAAGAAAGATAGCAGCTGAGCCAAACGATGAAACTACTCAAAAGCTGTTAACTACTGCACCTTCCATTCAAGCTGAAACTGCTCAAACTTCAATCATGGATTCAATGAAGGCCCTGATTGAAAGTTCAATGAAGGAAATGGAAAAAAGAAATAAGGAGCTACTGCACAAGTTTGAAGAAGCAGCTGCCAAGATAGTTCAAAGTGATGTGGAAAGTCTTCCACAACCAGCTGACCATTCCATGATGCTCAAAGACGGAATTGTTACATTAACTCGTTAGGTTGAAGATGTTAAGGTTGATGCAAATCAGTTACATGCAACTCTTCATAGACCTGAGATAGATTGGAACAAAGTTGGTCAAGCATTTCAAGAGGTAACTGAAGCAGAGGCTGAGAAGACTGCCTATCTGTTTCAGAATTTCACTGAACAAGCTGCTCAGGTTACTTCAGAAGTTGCCACCTTACAAGTAAATGTGGACTATCTGAATGACCAGACTGCTGCTTTGAAGAGCAATCAAATTCAACAAAATCTTCGACTTCAAACTGTGGATCAAAACATCAGGCTGCCATGTAATGATGTCAACATTACTCCTATTCCAGTTGAACAACTCAACCCTGCTGATGATGACAAAAAGGGGGAAGAGGAATCAACGAACAAGAAGAATGTTGCATCTGGTGTTGAAGTTACTGAAAAAGTGGAGTCTACTGAAAAACCTACTGATGAAGAGACGAGTAGACCAGCAATTGAAGTAACCAAGACAAAGGAAGCTGCTGATAAAGAAGCTGCTGAAGGTGAGCCCAAGGACGTAGCAAAATCTGATAAAGAGATTACTGCTTCCAAAGACTCTGTTGAAGAACAGCTTGATCCTTGGAGAAAAGCCAAAAGGATAGAGGAAATCAAAAAGAAGATAGATGCTGCCTCTAAGAATTTGGTTGAAGTTTTCTCCAGTGGAGAAGAAGAAGAAGAAGATGAAGTTGAAGAAGAAGAAGATGATGAAGAAGCTGAAGACTAGACTAGATTTTCTAGACTAGGTTCTTATCTTGTAAATGTTTGTATCAGCTCACTTCATTGTAAAATCTTACTTTAAGTCTTTATTTGTAAACTTGTATTGTATCATTCAAAGAAAATTTATAAAAGTTCAAGTTTCCAACATATCATTTCTATCTCAGAAATTTTTGAGGACTTAACTTTAGTTTTAGGTACAAGTACTTAGCTGAAGTTTTGTCATCATCAAAAAGGCGGAAATTGTTGGATGAAGATGAAGAGTTAGAAGTAAAGGGATGTTTTGATGATTTTCAAAAGTCATCAGCTAAGTATTGGAAACATAGTCAACCTCTAAAGATTATTTGACCAAGGAAGAAGACAAATCAGAAGGGCCAAATTTATGGTCCAGAAGACTAATGATCTGTTCGGAATCAGACTGGTGGATTTTCAGCAGACTCAAATAAGATGAGTTCGATTTGGATCAGCAGAGTGTTCAACAGACGAGTGGATTCGATCAGCAGAGTGGAAGCTATCAGAAGTTATTGCAACGGTAATAAATGCACCTGAAGTAATAAATGTTGTAAGAGAAGGGTATTAAAGACAAATGATTGAAGAGAAACCTCGGATCAGCAGAGTGCATTTAATGCGAATTGACATAAAGTACAGCAGAACTGTGCAGTGCACAGTTGCAAAAGCCGTTCTAAAATCAGGGACCAGTACTCGAGGATTTTGAACACCTGTCGACCTCTCAACGGGCAGATTTTCAAACCTCAAGTATAAATAGATCTGAATTGAAGAGTTTGAAGGAGACGCGACTACTGAGAGAGAATTCGAGCACGCAAAATCATCTAAGTCTCAAACTCAAATACAGATCACCATCAGCTTAGTCATTTGTTGACAACAGCCGAGTTGAGAAAACAAAGCCAAATATAAATCTGAGTGATTTCTGTAAAAGAGAAAGTTGTGAGAAGTAGATATCCATCTTAGTGAGTGATATTACTTCAGAGGATAGGTTTTCTTTGTGATTTCCTATTGCGCACTTGTGGCCATTTCATTTGTTGTTTGGCGCAAGCATTGTATATTGTAAACTTTGTGTTTATAGTATAACCCAAGATCTAAGTGACTTGGAAGAGTGGATTAAAGGATTTACATCCATATAACCACTATAAAAATTGACTGTGTTTAAGTTTGCATTTTACTTGCATATTTTCCAAAAGCTTTCAAACACTTAAAGTTAACTGTTAAAGATTTTAAAAATGAGTTTGTTAAAACTGGGGATAAAATCTTTTAAGTTAAAGAAACCTACTTGTGAAAAAAACTTGATAAATCCACTGCCCAGTAAGTTATTTAAAATTCTGATTTTCTCAAAATCAGCTAAGTAAAATCAGAAGAATGGTCAACTCTGCTGTTCAAAGCTTTGTGCGCGATCAGCTTAGTCTACTTACGAATCTTGATCAGCTTAGTCTGCTGACAGAAAAAGTTAGAGAATTTTAAAGATAAATTTTTTAGAGGTCTATTCCCCCCCCCCCCCCCCACCCCCTCTAGACCTCATCTGACCACTTGGGACCAACACTCAAGCATATTAGAGTAGGTGGTTCAAGTAATAAAATTGGTCGAAAAAAGATTACAACAACAAAGTTAAGGTCGCGAATACAAAAGAAGGAAAGGAAATTTTAAAGACACACAGAGACAGTTGACTCCCATTACAATTTCTTCAGAAAGTCCCTCACTTCAGAATCTCAGAGCTGATAGTCGCGGTCAAATTCTTCTTTTGCTCCATGTGCAGCCGAGCTTTTTGCTTCGGATAGTTGGGTTTGAAGACTGTCTACCTCCTGCACTAGCTTTTCTTTCTCTTGAGTAAATTCGGTCCTTTGTTGATTAAGTTGAATTGTCAGCTCCTCGATCGATTGGGCTTCTTCTTTGGATATTTTCATTGCTCTACGAAGTTTATCAAGCTTGGACATGACCTGTTCTTTATGAAGCCTCTCTATCTCACATTGCAACCCAAAATTGAAGATGTGATGATCGACCTATATATATATATATATAAATTTAATTATCTCGTAATTTAATGAGTATGGTTATACGATCAAAACGTGATCAGGACACGCACAAAAACACTCCACTTGGAGGCAGATTGAACGATGTTGGATGGAGGGACATGCATCAATTTATCTTGCTCGGCCGGAAGAAGATTGTTGAGGTTTATGTTCCCATTCGAGACCCCCAAAGTTTGATATCTCGGCATTGGCCGGAATAGGGATGGTTGGAAGGTCCCCAAGAGGAAATTTTTTCATGTCCTGATAGATCTCGAGCAGAGATCTATTATCGAGAGGAGGACATCCAGATGGATAGGGAGCTTTTCTGGTACTTCTTTTGCTCGAACCAACAGAATCAAGTGATCCTGATGCTGGTCATTTCTTTATCGTCTCAACCTGAGAGCTTACTTCTTCCATCTGCTTTGGAGCAGATTCTTTCGGTTGTTCAGAAGGTGTGGGTAAAGGTTTTGCAGGTTTTACAGGAGACATAACTCGTTTCCCCATCTTTTTATTCGAAGCTGAGACTTCTGAGGATTTACTAAGGGATACATTGAAGGTCGGCATATTGACATCCAACGGGGGAATATGGCCGGTAGCATTCGAAGTAGGAGCCTTAGGTACTCCCATAGAAATGCCAACACTGCTTTGAGTTGGCTGTTGCTCGAAAATAATTTCTCCTACATCAAGCACTATAGGATTGTCTACTACCTTAATCGGGGATTTGCTCGGACCCTCGCCAACAACTGTATTCCTTTTAAGGGAACTGGACTTAGTTTTCTTTATTCTCTCATCCGCTTTTTTCTTCTCCTTTTTTATATTGTAAAGAAAGCTATTGTCAATGGACTGGAAATTGGTGAACCCATCCATTTTTTGTAAATTATAACGATCGAAAAATACCTTGTCAAAAGAAGGCTCCGAACAAAACTTTGGAATAATGACGAAAATGAAGCCTTTCTACATTCATATATAGGGTTCACTGAGGGACCCACACAAGTCACCCAGCGTACATCCAGGTCGAAAATTAAGCTCATTTGGTGCAACTGGTGGACAACCAATTTGTATGTTTGACAAACACTTCCGTCAGATTAGCAATTTATGCGAAGTTATGGAAAGTTATGGGAAAAGACATGCTTAAAGAAATTGTTTGACAAACACTTCTACGTCAGAATTATGATTCAAATTCAAATCCGAGCGAAACGCTACACAAGTTGATTACACAAAAAAAAAACTACAACTCATTTCTAGATAGATCTTTAGCAGGATCTATGGCTGGATTTTCAGGGGGATCTTCGGGGTTATTGATCAACATGTCCTCGATCTCTTTGCTATATTCATCGAGACCTTCATTCTCTACAATTTCGTCACCCGAGCTCAATAGTTCATTCATATATGGATTATACACAAATTTTCCGAACTTCGAGTATAGTGGTGCAAACTCACTCTGCTCCCAATTTTGGACGGAAGTTGAAGACCCAGCCTTATAAGTTTTGTACTTGGCATTCTTGGAAAAATCCATAGTTTTGGCATAAGTCTCCAAATCATCTGGTATAATGCCTTTTGGCAGCAAGTTGTTGAACGCCATTGAAAAAGCTGGTTTGCAACAGGCTTGCGGCTTGAGCCTTGAAGATAGCATCGGCCACTGGCAATCGTAAGAAATCTCGAACAACATCCAGCCTTGCTACCTCCCTACCTTGTTGATAAGCCTGCTCGCACTCAAACTTGACTTGAGCGAACTCCTTCTTAATGTCTTCCAGCTCTTTTTCGACAACACTTTTCTCGAGCACAGCATCGACGATCGATTTTTCGTTCTCAATGGGATTTTCCTTGGAAGGCTCAGCCTTGCGTTTGGACTTTAGACGGGCTATTTCAGCATAAGCTTCCTCAAAGGTTCTTACGGGTCCTTTCGAATCGATTTTTCTCGAGTTCGGATCTGTAAATGCCTTGCATTCCCAAGTCTCCAACCTACAGAACAAGGACATTATGGTCTAAAACAGTAATGATAAACGATGACAATAGTAAAATGACTTTGGCAGCAAGTTGTTGAATGCCACTGAAAATGCTGGTTTGCAACAGGCTTTCAGCTTGAGCCTTGAAGATAGCATTGGCCACTGGCGATCGTAAGAAATCTCGAACAGCATCCAGCCTTGCTACCTCCCTACCTTGTTGATAAGCCTGCTCGCACTCAAACTTAACTTGAGCGCGCTCCTTCTTAACGTCTTCAAGCTCTTTTTCGACAACACTTTTCTCGAGCATGGCATCGACCATCGATTTTTTGTTCTCAATGGGATTTTCCTTGGAAGGCTCAACCTTGCATTTGGACTTTAGACAGGCTATTTCAGCATAAGCTTCCTCAAGGCTCTTACGGGTCCTTTCGAATCGATTTTTCTCGAGTTCGGATCTGTAAATGCCTTGCATTCCCAAGTCTCCAACGTACAAAACAAGGAAGTTAGAGCATCTCCAGCAGTGTCATCTATAAGTGGTCATCTATATTAAATTATACATAGTGAACAGTGTTTTAGCTACTCAGTTTTAGTTATCCAATACAGCAGTCATCATCTAAAATTTTCAAATTTATTATATTTTATTCTTTTTCCAATATTAAATTATAAATGACATTATAAATAATGTTGTATTACGTTTACACGTAAAATATAAGTAATAAATACTATTTTAATATTTTTATTTAAATATAATAAATTAATAAAAAAATTGAAATAAATGACTTTAAATAACGATTTAATAAACTATTTAAATCAAATAAAAATTTAACTGAAACCAATAAATGTAACTCAAATCAATTTAATAAACTATAGTTGAGATATAAATTTGCTGACATGGATGTCCTGTATAAATATACATGGGCATCCATATATACAAGTCCAAACTTGTATTATACATAGTCTTGTATAAATACAAGACATTAATGCTGGAGGACAAAAAATTGATTTGGTTATGTATATTTGTGTTTTTAGCTATTGGAGGAGCTAAAAAAGTGACTGCTAGAGATGCTCTTGTGGTCTTAAATAGTAATGATAAACGATGACAATAGTAAAATGTTATAAGGATCCTAACCCCTTGGTGGTGTCGAGCAAAGTCCTTCAAAACTTGTTTATTCTCCTTGATCAAGAGTTCACTCTGGTCATTTTTTAATCGACCAGCAAGAAATATTTGAACGGATTTATCTGCAAGGCTCTCTCCTTCTGCAGATTCAGTGTAGATGGTTCCATCAACAGGATAACCTCCAGCTCAGGGACCCTATAGATATGTCCGAACAACATCGATAACATCCCGAGCCAAATCGTACTTCGACGCGCGAGTTTTTTGTGGAACAGATCGTCGAGACGGTCCAGCTTCCGCGTTTTGCTTTTTCCTATGCTCGACCTCCATCTGTAAAAGAGTCATTAAACCTTTTCCAGCGCCGTATCCCGAAACCAATTCACGGTTTTCAGCAATAAGACTTATAGATAGTATGTCTTTAGATTGGTTTTTAGCCTCGTCTTCCACGTCGACAACATGAGACAACTCTGCTCGAGACCTCTTGTTAGACTTCCGAGCAGGCGCTTGTCTCTGCTTCTTCGAGGTTTCTTGAGCCTTAGAACTCGAAGCTACCACTTTTCCTGCGACGAAAGCTCGACAGGTAGCGATGATCTCATCTGAAAACAAAGGAGATGGAAAAATCATCAAGTATAAGGGCAAAAATCTAATCATATTAAGTTAACATGATACTTACTTAGAGAGCGAGCATCATCAACGACTGTAAGATTACTGATCCCTGCCTTGCATAATATTAGCTCTCTTATAATCAAGACAGACTAGTAAGGATTGGATACCAGACTTCTCATGAAATCAGGATCAAATTGGTGGAGCAGAGTGCCCACCACTTCCCTTTTTCCATATCTCCAGACCCGAGGACATGGCATCTTCTTTGCATCCTCTTCTGATGGTCGAACATATAAATAATTAAACTATTGACCGGCCAGGAGGGGGGTATTTGTCGTATAGATCAAGAGCTGCCTTTTGCTCATCAGGCTCAAAGAAGCCGCACTCCGAGTCTTCCGCTGGTCTTTCCGTTCTCTATTGACGTGAAGTGTGATTAGAGACGGGAGGGAAAATTTGGACAGAAATGTCCTTGTAAAGCACTGTCTTCGGCTGCATTATGATTGGTTGCTCGGGGGCAGTTGGATCGTCTTGTTTTTCCCAGCTTCTCCCCTTGCAGTATTTTCGGTCTCTGCATGTTCGTCCTCATCATCGCCAGGGGGATTCGGACGATGGGGTTTGTGTACAAAAGGCCTGCTTTGGGGTATTTCTTCCGAAGAGCACGATGCCGAACCTAAGTCTTTTTCCGAGTCTGAACTAGAGCTAGAGGCTCAAGTTTTTTCTAGGCGAGACATGTACACTTATCAATGAATATACTTGGATAAAGATATTGTAAATCACAAAATGAAAATTTCTCGAGCTAGAATGAGTCGAAGCTCCGAACGTTAAAAAGCCAAAGAAGGTAAAAGTAAAATACATGGGCCCTACTATTTATACAAGGATATAAAGAGAAATTGTGGTATAAGACCCTGATTTTAGCGCCTCTTCTTTGTACCAATGAGCGCGAAAGGGAAAAATTACCTTTTGGACCCTGAAATTAAGAGGTTTTACGATATTTAACCCTAAATCCCATTAGCTCGAAAAATAACATTAACGTATATTTCTCTAAACTTTTCGTTGCACTCAAGCTCGAAGAAATGGGGGGGCGAGGGTATTGATGAGGGATATTTCATATGATCCATTATTCGATCAACTCGTTTTTCGAACAGGATTTGTATAATCGATCTCATCACTCAGTCCGCTGATCGAATCCCGAACACTGCTCGTTGGCCCGCTCTATGCCCTGACATGATGGGCCTCACTCAAGGCCCTGGGCCTAAGGATCTACCTGGCACAACAGTACATGTGTATACACCTAGTATATTTAATGACGCGACACGCTTTCCAAGGCAGCAATATGGATCGGACTTTCCCGCTCGGACTAGTTATTCCTTTAACCGTTGTATGCTCAATAGTGATAGGAATATTAGCACGGTATCCATTACTGTATCGGCAAGCCCTAAATTTGTAATGCTCTGTACTTCATGATCGATATATATATATATAAAAGTCCTTTGTCTACTTGTGTTCCAATTCCTATATACATGTTTTACTATATGACACTTTCCTTTTATTGATCGACGAAACCACGACAAATCACATATGATCTAGCCTCTGGCTATTATAAATTGGGCGTGGATCAGATCAGTAATGCTATTGGTCTGCTTATGGACTTTGAAGGACGCTCGAGCATGCTTAAGGATGCCAAACTGCAGGTGCTCGCGTCCTCCTTAGAGACCGACCAACCTCTGCCACCACCCAATGCATTTGCCTCTAGATCACAAAGGATTTCTTATCATTGACTCCGCCTTTTGGAAATGCCATGCGATGAGTTCCAGCCGCTCATTTTGCCTTATCACGTATGTATTATGCCTTCCAACCTTCTCATTCTTAAGTTGAGGAGGAGTGACGTCGACGTTGAAGATAGTAGTAGGGTGGTTAGTCAAGAAGCGAACTCTTCGACCTGCTGTCTAATCCGATGGTGGAAGTTATAATAGATAGGCTAGAATCCTTCTTGAGATGGGGATGTGTAACATCAGTCAAGATGGAAGATGATGCTTGTTCCAAGGGAATAGCGGTTTCCTTAGATCTTGGTTTGGTTTGGTCTCTGACGGACCCAAATCTTCATTCTTTTGATGATTTATTCCACATCATGATCACTTATGCCTATTGTAAACCAAATTCTATTTCATCACATTTAAGGTATACTCAGGCCATCTACAATCGTTGGGGGTGAAATGCCTCCTTCCCCCCTCCCACTCCCCATTCCCCTTCCACTCCCCCTCCATGTTCATCTTCAATAACTAGGGGCATGTTTATGTTTTTTTCCCCCACCACTCTCTTCATAATAATAATAATAATTTTTTTAATATATAATTTTGTTAAATTAAATTTTATTTGTATTAAAACATATTCTAATATAAAAAAATCGTTATTACTTATATATATCAAGTTATACTCGAGTTCGAATCGTATTAAAGCTCATTTTTTAGATTAAAAATAATTTAAAATTCGATTAATTTGTACATTTTGCCTAAATTATTAGACAAATTTAAAATATCAAAATTAAAACTAATAATATAAAAGATTTAATTTAAAATATAAATTTATTAAATCATACACAAAATGTAAAAATCAACTTTTCCATTTTAAGTTAAATATAAAAAAAATCAATTTTTAATATTAATTTAAAGTGTTCTTTTAATAATTTAAAAAATATATATTTAAACTAAAAATTAAAAAAAAAAGTAGTAAATCAAGCCATGGGAAAGAGAGGGCAAGCTTTTGCCTTTTCTTCCCCACTCCCCCTTCCCTCTCATCCCCCTCACAATTGAAGATCACCAAACTCTTCCCCTCCAAACTCCCCCTCCCCCTAATGATTGAAGATGGCCTCAGGGGTAGACCGTTTAAGGGGTAGGGGGTGTGGCAACAACCCCCCCAATTTTTGGCTTTAATATTAGTAAACTTATTTGCCTAAATTGATAAGACAAACTCATTGCCCCACCGCTAATAGATCTGCAATAACAAGCTGACAGTTCAAATTCGAATCCTACTATGTCTTTTCTCCTTTATAATGTTCTCCTTTATAAAATGTTTTTAGGCGATTTTCTTTGTTAATACATAGATAATTAATTTGGTTATAAGGATTAACATATTTTGGTAGTTTTTATAGCATAGATTTATTATATTTTTTTGGGTACAAATATAGCATAGATTTATGTTGTAAAATGTGTTTATGATTTATCAATTCCTCAATATCTTGAACCTTTTGTTGAATGAACTCGTAATTTTTTTTTACTGGTATATTATTTCACCTATTCGTGGACAAAATTAGAGTGTTACTATATTTTAATTTAGTTCTTGAGATTTTATCACTATATCGAAAAAATATTGGATTTGCTAAAAAAAACTCCTTCCAATTGAAACCCTCTAGTTCCGCCCTTAGACCATCTTTAATCGTTGGGGCAGAAATGCCCCCTCCCCCTCCCCCTCCCCCTCCCCCTCCTCCTCCGTAGTCGTCTTCAATAGTTAGGGGCATGTTTATGTTTGTATTTTTCACCACCACTCTAACCATAATAATAATAATAGTAGCCAATCGATTTAATAACGATGTTTTAAGTGTTTTTAGTATTGTTTAGGTGTTTTATCATGAATTCTAACTTTTTTAATATATAATTTTGTTAAATTAAATCGTATAAAAAAATTTGTAATCATTTATATATATCAAGTTATGCTCAAGTTCGAATTGTATTAAAACTCATTTATTAGATTTAAAATAATTTATAATTCGATTAATTTGTGCATTTTGTCAAAATTATTAGACAAATTTAAAGTATTAAAATTTAAACTAATTATGTTAAAGATTTAAGTAAAAATATAGATTTATTTAATATAATTTATATAAAAAAAAATCACTAAAAAATCAATTTTCCATTTATATGGTTTTAAATAACATAAAAACTGTTGGTCCCAAGTGGTCAGATGAGGTCTAGAGGGGAGGGGGGTGAATAGACCTCTAAAAATTTATCTTTAAAAATCTCTAACTTTTTCTGTCAGCAGACTAAGCTGATCAAGAATTGTAAGTAGACTAAGCTGATCTCGCACAAAGCTTTGAACAGCAGAGTTGACCACTCTTCTGATTTTACTTAGCTGATTTTATCAAAATCAAAGTTTTAAATTTACTAACTTGCAGCGGATTTATCTAGTGTTTTTCACAAGTTGTTTTCTTAACTTAGAAAAGATTTTATCCCCAGTTTTTATAAACTCCTTTTAAAAACTTTTCAACAGTTAACTTATGTGTTTAAATATGCTCTTTTGAAATATGCAGAAAATAATGCAAGTATAAACACACAGGATTTTTATAGTGGTTATATGGATAGAAATCCTTTAGTCCACTCTTCCAAGTCACTTAGATCTTGGGTTATACTATAAACACACAGTTTACAATATACAATGCTTGCGCCAAACAACAAATGAAATGACCACAAGTGCGCAATAGGAAATCACAAAGAAAACATATCCTCTGAAGTAATATCATTCACTAAGATGGATATCTGCTTCTCACAACACTTTTCTCACAAAATCACTCAGATTTGTATGTATATTTGTTTATCTCTCTTTTCTGCTTCGTCAACAAATGACTCGGCTGATGAGTGTTCTGTTCTTGAGGTTGAGAGTTAGAAGAATTTTGCTTCGGATTTGCTCTCAGATGTGTTGTCTCTTCTTCTTCAACTCTTGAACTGAACTATTTATACTTGAGATTTGAAAATCTGCCCGTTGAGAGATCGACAGGTTTCAAAATCCTCGAGTACTGGTCCGTGTCTCTGAAACGGCTACCTGCGACTGATCACTGTACACTCTGCTGTACTTTCTGTCAGTCCGCATTAAATGCACCAAGCTGATACGAGGTTTCTCTTCAATCATTTATCATAAATACCCTTCCTCTTCAGCATTTATTACTCCAAGTGCATTTATTACCGTTGCAATAACTTCCGATCCAATTCCACTCTGCTGATCGAAATCACTCGTCTGATGTACACTCGGCTGATCCCAAACTGAACTTATCTGATTTGAGTCGGCTGAAAATTCACCAGTCTGATTCCTTTCTTCAGCAACAGATCAGTAGTCTTCTGGACCATATTTGACTCGTCTGAAGTAACTTCTTCATTGGTCAAATATCTTCTAAGGTTTGAACTAAGCTTCCATACTTAGCTGATAACTTTTGAAAATCATCAAAACCTCCATTCACGTTTATGTCTTCATCTTCATCCAACAAAAACAATAAAATTTACTAAAAAAAATGTGGAACAAGCAGGTGGCCCCAAGTGGTGCCACCTGCTTGGTTGCACGAGCGCGTGCAGCAAGTGAGAACGGGCAGAGGGAAGGAAGGGCATGCCCTCAGCATTGAAGACCTCCCTCCACCATTGAAAATGGCCTTAGCTATACTATTTAATATATTTAATTTTATTCACTATTGTTTTAATGTATTGTTCAAACTTACTCTCAATACACGCTTCCTAAATTATTTTATTAACTTTGAAAAAAAAATATATATTAAGGAAAACCCGAAATTCATTATATTAATTATGAATTTTATGATACAAAAGAAGATCACGTGCATCTTTTGATAATTTTTTGTATTAAATAACATGTAAGTTCTGATTCCAAAATAGTTGTTAAATATATTTTATACTATAACTTTTTTGTGTGGACTTCCTACAAATAAAGTAGCTTTGATATCACTGTGAAAAAAGAAATTTCAAACATGAAGTTGGGCATCCTTGTAGGCATCATCAATATCATAAACGAGACGTCATATACATCTAACAAAAAGCTGCGTTTTAAAGTTAGATTATTTATTGTATAACCATAATCAATTTAAATCTTTTTTATCGTAAAAATTTAATTATTGCAAAATATCATCAACTTATGTTTTATTTGACCGAAAATTTTATTTTCACAAGTATTACACAAAAGATTTGAAAATATTCATAATAAAATTTTAAAATGCAATCACTTTACAAGTTTAAAAATGATTTTTTACCAATAAAAAGAGACATCACTCGTATGTATGAAGTAATTTTAGATATATACATACACACAACATTTACAGGCTACATGAGAGAGCATCTATATATAAATATGTGTGTCCCCCACAAGACATAGGAACTGATTCTGATTCTGATTCTCTATTAGTTAATTTCTCACCTGCACGCAGATTATTGAAATTATTTCTTATCATATACGACATCTCTGCATCTCACATCTATCCCATACTGGATCAGAGTGGGAGCCTTATTACTTGATTGCTTCCAGTTTCCAATTTCAATTCTTCTCATCAGTTTTCAGGTACTATACACACCATCTTGGTTAATCAAATACTACTTGATTTTACTTGTCCGACTTTATGATTCTACTTCACCTATGCCTACTATGTTTGCAGTTTTCTTCAAAAATAAGAATTATTGGAGATTTAGATGAATCTTTTTCTAACATCGGTGTTAGTGCATAAGCTCTTATTTGATGTCTATCCAAATTTCCTCTTAGCTAGAGGAGTTAAATGGAAAAATTGCCCCTGTGCTTTCCCTATTAGAAAACTGTCAATCTTATTTTTATTAATAAAAACTCCCCTATGCTTATTTTTTATTAGAGAAAAAACTTCATCCCAAGCTAAAGTAATAATTATATCCCATCAAATGATGCAAAAACACACCCCTTAACTTAAAAAATTATCAATAACCCATGTTAACTTTGAAAATTGACAAAACCCCCATTTTGACTTAAAAAATTGACAAAAACCTCCCTATGGTTTATGATGACATTTCAAATGAGTTTTTTTATAATAAAAAAATTTAGGGGTTTTTTCTTATTTAACATAACACAGGGGGATTGATAGTTAGACAAAGCACAAGGTATTTTTGCATTCAGCTCTTTTTTTTCTAGGATGTCCTAAAATGATACTTCATTTTTTTAAACTAAAATTATTTTCTTCAAAGTTACTCTCTCACATAAAGTTTTTTTTTTTATAATAAAATTTTCATTAAATCGAAAAGCACATGGGGTTACAAGCAAAAAAATAGGAAACACCATCACAAAGACAATTATTAGGCAAACTATTCCAAGGAACAAAACCAATCCAAGCACAAGATGTCAATTTAGCAAGGTTGCGGTTTGCAAAGTTTGAATTTATCTAGATACGTATTTAAAATGTTCATTAAAGCCAACATGCCCAATACTTTCTAATCTCCTGAAAAGTAGCCTTTGGGGCCCAGTCCATATCTGGAATATCATTCAACAAAAATGCAGTCTCTCACATTACACCACTTATTTACAACCAATTCATTTTAGGACATCGATGCATAGTTATTTAAAATTTTATTTTTGTAAGCTCTCCTAAAACTCCACGCTAAAACTAAAACAAAATAAATAAGACTAAGGGACTATATAATAGAGTGATTTACACTCGAACTCCCTGAGGTTTACCATAATTACAAAAAACTCTATGTGGTTCTAAAATATACAAGGGCTCCCCTCATAAGGGAGTTTTTTATAAGCATTTTCATAAGTTGTAAGAGGTGTGTCCTTGTAAGAATTGCTGAAACTATAAGGAATATTTTGATATTTAGTCTAGACCAGAGAAAATCTCCTTATAATTTTTAAAATATCAAAAAATCTTTATAAGATGACTAAACATCATCGAGAAAGTCAATAATCATCCTATATAATACTCTAAATAGTAATCTGTTACTCCCTTTCTCGATTCTTTTCGTACGTCTTGGTTGTGGGCTAGATTCTAGTGGGCCACTAGAACATAAGGCCCAAGCTAATAGTACTATATATCTTCTTGCCAATATGATGTTAGGCCCAGTTTGGTCACCGCATGATTTAGTTTTCTTATTGTTAATAAAGAAATTCACTGAAGTAGACATGTACTGAATTTGAGATATAGATTCATTGATATAAAATTAAATAATAGACTGCATACTATAGGTGGGTGATTGTTTGGCTACACGTTTATTTTTCTAGAAAAATAAATAAAATAGAACATAGTGCTATATATTATTTAATTTACACGCAGTCCATCCCCATCTTAATTTGTCCAGGTTAGGTTGATGTGTCTAATCTAAATGCTGGATAAGTTCAATTCCATATGATACGCGAGGAGTCGCCAATGCTCTTCTGTCATTTAGTATTAGGTCAAAGTAACATATTAATATATGTCAGAAGCTTATCTCTATATATAGAGTATAATGAAAAAACACTCATTATATTATGTTTAATTGGAAAAAAAAAAAAATATCTTGTAAAAATTCTCTGTATTAATAATCAAAGGTCTAGATGTTATTTTTCTTTTATGATAACATGTGAAGATACAATCTTTCACGAAAAATAATTAGCAATAACTTTTCTATGACCATTAAAAAAAAAAAAAAACCACCTAGGATCTATTCTTGACTGTCTAATGGGTTTAACGAGTTAATAAAATAATACTGGGATGTTTCGCTTTCTATTAGTATATCCATTTAATTAAAGAGGAGGGTGAATAAAACCTACAGAGGACGATGTCCTGGAAACCTCACAAGTATTTTATATTATATCCTGCAAATATTATACTGTTTCACTGCTGAAACCCATAATTGACTGAAAAAGTTCTGCAAAATACAATGGAAGTTGTAGCCAATTTTTACCGACTACAACTAGCCAATGTTTTCAGAACCGGACCGGACAGTGAACCGGTGAGTCAACTGGCCACTGGTTTTACTGGTCGAACCGATCGGACCGCTGGTCGGACCGGATAACGTCATAATGATATAATAAATATATTTAATTTTAAAGTATATACAATATTCCTAAAATTTAAACATTATCCTACAACTGATTAAAAATATATAAAATCTTAGAATATATTTAAATTAAATCACATAATATTTACATAACTTATATCATAATTGTAATATGATACTAATTTGCAAGCTCATATAAATATAATATGACTATATTTCTTTATAAACATTTAAAAGTGTAAGTTAAAAATACAACAAACTAAGAGATTAATAATTTTAAAATATGATTATGTATAAAAGTCTAATATTCAAAATCAAACTTGCATAATATATCGATTTGATTTTCAAAATTTGACACTCTTTATCCTAAAATAATATTGGAAAGAAATATCTTATAGAACAAATTTTAATAAAAAAATATTATTTGAGTATTAATTTTCATTGATAATGTGTAAAATGTTAATTTGAATTATCATAATCTAATTTATAAACAAATTTGGCTACAGGTTTTCTGTAATTTATAAATTTGTTTTGTACTAAAAATTCAACAAAAATGATGTAGCCCAATTGGTAAGGAAGTTATCTTTCATGCAAGAGGTTGGGTGTTCAAATCCCACCTTCTACAAAAAAAATTAGTTTATTTTTAACATTAATAAAATTTAAAAAATCAAAAAAAAAAAAAAAAAAAAAGAAATTCAAAATCGGGTTGAACCGGCCCAAACCGGTTCACCGGTTTTGGACCGGTTCAACCCGGTTCAAACTGGTTTTAGGGGGTAAACCGGACCGGACCATCCTCCGGTTCGCGGTCGAACCGGTCGGACCGACCGGTCCGGTCCGGTTTTAATAACATTGCAACTAGCTATTTATTTTTATTTTTATTTTTATTTTTAGGTTTGGTTAAGGAAATTCTTTACATTAATATCGAAATTATCATTAATTAATTACCAAAATGGAATATATATAAGAGAAACGTGCAGTTTATATACCCCTAAAAGTCACATGTTTTTGTACTTTACTATCTTAAAATACAAAATAAACACTTTATCTCTTTGAAATTTTAAAACCACTTGTACTTTTCCCAATCAAATGATTTTAACTCATTTTTGTTGGTCGAAAAAACGCGCATGTGCACCTCACATGCGTTTTCTAAGAATAAATTAGTCACAATTTGGATGGGAAATAGGTGTTGTGACTAATTTATACTTAGAAAATGAGTTAATGTCAATTTACCCCTCTCTGAAATACATATTGTTCAATTTATCCCTCGCCTGTAATTCGAAAAAGGAGTATTTTACCCCTTTGTTAAAATATTAAAGAAGCAATTTACCTCCTTCAGCTAGAAAATGTAACTCACTTGTCAAAATTGAGAGTGAACATGAAAAGTTTTTATGTAACACAAGGTGTAAATTACCACATTTATCATAATATAAGGGGTAAATTGCGATATTTATCATAACACGGGGATGGGGGTGGGTGCTAAATTGTCACATTTATCATAACATATGGTAATTACCACATTTACCATAACATAGGGGGTAAATTGCGACATTTATTCATAACGCAGGGGGTGGTGTTAAATTGCCACATTTATCATAACATAGGGGGTAAATTGCCACATTATCATAATACAAGGGGGGTAAAGTGCCACTTATTAAATTTCAAAGAGACGGTGTGAAACTTTTATGAGATTTTGGGGGGATAAAATGCTTTTTTTCAAATCACATGGAGGTAAAATTGAACATTATAAATATCACAGGGGATTAAATTGTTATTAACTCATTAAAAAATACATATGAGGCGCACAAATGTTTTTGTTTGCCAACATAAATGGCTTAAAATCATTTAAGGGGGGAAAGTGCAACTAATTTTAATATTTCAGGGGACGAAGTGCCTATTTCGTACCCTGGGTAGTAAAATGCAAAACATCTACATTTGAGACGGTGAAATGTAGTTTTCTCTATATATATAATGTAAATTAATATCTAATAAAATATTTAAAAGGATATGATCAATGGATGACGACAATAACTACAATCCTTGAATTGCTCAAGTTTAATTTACAGGATTGAGTTTGTATAAAATAATTCATACTTAATTCATGTCTGCTCGGTTGATTAATTTATACTTCCGTGTATATAAATCCTGATTCATTCATTCATTCATTTTTGCAGTTAACTAAAGAACAATGAATGCTTTAGCCGCAACTAACAGAAACTTCAAGCTTGCTTCTCGTTTATTAGGATTGGACTCAAAGCTTGAGAAGAGTTTACTCATCCCATTTAGAGAAATCAAGGTTAGTTTATAAACTTCAATTAATTTCATATATAGTGTTTTATTTATTCATTTATGAAATTAATTTCCATTTAATTAATTAAGGTTGAGTGTACCATACCGAAAGATGATGGAACCTTGGCATCTTTTGTTGGATTCAGAGTTCAACATGACAACGCTAGAGGCCCAATGAAAGGAGGCATTAGATACCACCCAGAGGTTTAATGGGATTATTGCATTTTTTGTGCCACAATTATAGCCCACTGGCATTTTTATCCCGTAACTTTTCGGGCTGGCACATTTGGTGCCACAACTTCAACATCAGTGGCAATTTTGGTGCCAATTGAGGCCCAATTTTGAAATTGGCCCGAAATTCCTCCATGTACGGGCCATGTGATATGAAAATTGGGGATTTTGACCATTCAATACATTTTTCATGAAAAAAAAAATTTCACCCACCAAGAACTAGGCTACTTGGATGTTTTTATTTGGGGAAGAATAAGAAAGCGGGTAATAATTTAATTAAGGGAATGTTTGGTGAATTTTATAGGAAAAGTTAGGATTTTAAATTTTGAAATTTTTTTTTATTGAAAAAGACGTTGAATGGTCAATTTTGATATATTACTAAATCACATGGCCCGCATATGGGGGAATTTTGGGCCAATTTTGAAATTGGGCCTCAATTGGCACCAAAATTGCCACTGATGTTGAAGTTGTGGCACCAAATGTGCCAGCCCGAGAAGTTACGGGGTAGAAACGCCAGTGGGCTATAGTTGTGGCACCAAAAATGCGTTAATCCCGAGGTTTAATTGTCAAATTAATTAATCAGTAGATCTCTAATTTCAAATTAAGTAACTAATTAATTAATTAATTATACAGGTTGAGCCAGATGAAGTGAATGCATTGGCACAATTGATGACTTGGAAAACTGCAGTAGCTAACATACCTTATGGAGGTGCTAAAGGAGGAATAGGATGCAACCCATCTGATTTAAGCCTTTCTGAGCTTGAAAGATTGACTAGAGTTTTCACTCAAAAGATACATGATTTAATTGGAGTTCACACAGATGTTCCAGCTCCTGATATGGGCACAGGTCCTCAGACAATGGCTTGGATACTAGACGAGTATTCTAAATTTCACGGCTATTCCCCTGCAGTCGTCACTGGAAAGCCCATCGTAATTAATTAACTGTTTTTTTTTTTATATATGTTTATGAAAATCTTTTCAAACTGTCAATTGGGTTAAGTCCACTTAAATGACTTGGGGCAAACTCGACTTCAAAAGTTAAGCTCAAAAGATGAGAATTGTCCAAGACCTTATATGGAGGGCTTAATCTTGATATTCAATCCATGTAGGACATTTTTAGTTTCGGTAGCTAAATAAAGACTAAAAGTAGGTTTATTTTACTTGTACATTAGGATCTTGGTGGCTCTCTTGGAAGAGATGCAGCTACTGGAAGAGGTGTACTTTTCGCCACCGAAGCCCTGCTTAAGGAGTATGGAAAGAGCATTGCAGGGCAACGAGTTGTTATACAAGGATTTGGGAACGTCGGGTCTTGGGCTGCTCAACTAATTAGCGCGCAAGGGGGGATAATAGTTGCAGTAAGTGACATAACTGGAGCTATAAAGAACAACAATGGATTACACATACCAAACCTTCTCAAACATGTCAAAGATAACCGCGGCGTAAAGGGATTCAGCGGGGCAGATTCCATCGATCCCAATTCAATTTTGGTTGAGGACTGTGATATTCTCATCCCTGCCGCCCTTGGAGGAGTCATCAACAAGTACGTAAATGAATTTATTATACTCCGTCCGTCGTCCATTTCTTTTTATCCATTTATTTCTGTGCGGAATTTTAGGTAAAAGATAAAAAAAAGGTGAAATATTTATGTATTTTCACATTTATTTCCTTAAAAGTAGTGGTTGAAAGTTAATGATATTAAATTATTTCTTTATGTGAGATGTTATTTTTGAAAAAAAAAAATTCAATTTATAGAAATGAAATGTTATTCTGGGACATTCAAAAAATGAAATAGTAGTAAAAGTTTAGGGACAAATAGAGTATTAATAAAAAAACAGCTAGCTAGTAATATATTTATTCTGAGTTAATCGCAATTTACCCTCTATAATATGCATAATGTTCAATTTACCCCTATTTGATTTGAAAAAGAGCATTTTACCCTCTATGATCTTATGAAAGTTTCACACGGCCACTCTATCATTTTTAAACTTAAAAAAAATACGAATTGACAAAATTACCCCTCATATATGTGGCACTTTACCTCATGTGTTATGAAAAATGTGGCACTTTACCCTCTTGTGCTATGATAACTGTCCCAGTGTTATGATAAATATTGCACTTTACCCACTATTTTACAAAAATATTTTTCATTCTCTCTCTCAATTTCGGCGAGTGAGTCACCGTACTCTCTGGTTCAAGGAGGTTAATTTCTACTTTAAAATTTTAGCATGAGGGTAGAGTGCTTTTTTTCAAATTGAACATTATGAATATAACATAGGTAAATTGGCATTAGATCTATAAATTCTTAATGATTTTCAATAATTAATAATAATTTGTGTATCTTAATTAATTATATTTTTTTAAGGGAAAATGCAAAAGAAATCAACGCGAAATTCATCATAGAAGCAGCTAATCATCCTACAGATCCAGAGGGTGATGAGATATTGTCAAAAAAGGGAGTGGTTGTTCTTCCAGACATATATGCAAATTCAGGGGGTGTTACAGTGAGTTACTTTGAGTGGGTTCAGAACATACAAGGGTTCATGTGGGATGAAGAAAAAGTCAACGCAGAGCTGAAGAAGTACATGACTGAAGGTTTTAAAGATGTAAAGGAGATGTGCAAGACTCATAATTGCGATCTTAGAATGGGAGCTTTTAGCCTTGGCGTTAATCGAGTTGCCAGGGCCACACTCCTTAGAGGATGGGAAGCTTAATTTAATTTGATTTAATTGGCTTTCTACCTCTATAATTTAAGACTTGCAATATAAATTGTTGTTTTCTTTTTCAATAATGGTGGATCAGGATTTATGGCATCACATAAATTCAAACACTAATCCCTGCCTAGTTTATTATAATAGTATTACTACTATTATGGTTTTTTTTGGGTATTGTATTGTATGGTTAATTGTATCGAGATGATTATTGAGATTAAATGTCCCACATTGTTTGAAAATCATAGTTAAGTCCACTTTATAAGATTTTGGGACAATCCTCACCTTACAAGCTAGCTTTTGAGGTTGAGTTAGACTCAAGTCATGTAAGTGGACTAAGCCCAATCCATGTGGTGAATTCTAACATGGTATCACAGCTCAGGTTGAAGTGGGCCACCTCCTTCCGTGATGGGCTCTTTGTTGTGCGCATGATGGGATTTATTCTTCACCCACACTGTCTGAGAAATCCATGTGTTGGGGATCCACACGGTCTGGGCAAATCTGCGTGTTGGACTCTTACCCACATGTCAATAATTAGCAGATGTTGGGCTTTAATATGTCACGTGTTGGGCTTGTTTCACCCACACATTTAGCCCACCCACACGTGAAGAGGGAGTATTGAGACTAATTAACTAAATGTCCCACATTGGTTGAAAATCATAGTTAAATCCATTTTATAAGGACTTGGACAATCCTCACCTTACAAACTAGCTTTTGAGGTTGAGTTAGGCCTAGTCCATGTAAGTGGACTTAACCTTATCCATGTGATGAATTCTAATAATGATGGTGTTTTTATTTTAATGTAGTGTAATATTTTGGTGTTGCTCTTAAATTTAACAAAAATAAAGAACTAAATTGATATTTACAATAACTTGTGCAAAATGTGTATGCAAAATTAAGTTGTTAAAAGCCAAAACTCGAAAAGCGCATGTAGGCGCTTGGGGTGCTTTTCTAGATTAATGACAATTTTGTATAGAGATTATGTCTACTCCAAATTTGTTTGGCTTGCCTCGATGTGCAATTGACTTGATGTAAAATAAAATAAGTGCGGGGCTTGCCAATGTCTGTGCGTGCAAACATAACGGTTTAAAATGAACATAATATGATGAATATGAAATATAAATCAATGTCCTGACAAGGCTCTGACTTCTAATCAATTGATTGTGACGGAGTAGTTAAACTCTACCCCTGATTATTTTCCATGCCTGCCTGGCAGCAGGACTTAACAATTTATGATAATCTTTATTGAAATGTTAAACCATATAACCAATCAATGGTTATCGAGTCGATCATCAAGCAATCTAAAACATGTCAACTTAATTTAAAACCTGAACTAACAGATTAAAAATATAACAACAAAGACATATTAACATCACTTGATGAAAACATACTCATAAATGAAATCAGGAGATTAAGGAAAAATACTTCGATATATTAAATAAACGTGGAGTTCATAAATGAAATACATGAAATCTAGTATGAAACATTTCCTTGATTTACAAGCACGAAAGAGTATGTAAAGTTGTAATAAAACTCCTATGCTGGCATCAGCATACCAAACGAGCTGATAGATTCTTAGTCTGTGAAGATTAACTCCTTGATTGGCAGGGAACCGCCAAACGAGCTGATATGCAATAGTTATCATGTTGACGTGAAAGTAACATTGATGGCAGGTGGCTATCATCGATGGATCGCCCAACCTTGGCAGGTGGCCACCAATCGGGCTCCTAACCAGCAGGTGGCTACTGGAAAGGGCATTTGTCGAGCAGGTGGTTACTCAGCAGATAGTTATCAGGCAGATGGCTACTCGACAACAAATTCATCAAGCAGATGGCTACTTGACGAATAAATCATGTCAGTACGTGGGCACTTACATGAGAGGTTGCAGCTCACAGCTGGCTTCAGGTGTGGCGTTGCCGACTTCGAGAAGCATTGTGCCTAATTCAATGAAGACTAAGTTGTTTGATTGGTTGAGTGTGTGTTGAATGTGCCATCTTCCTGATATTTATAAGTCACTCTCCAGATGGTTACTTCCTGATGAATGTGCATTTCACCCACTTCCCCTCTTGTTGAGCATGATCCTCCCTACTTCGGCAGTTGTATTTCACGTTTAAACCTCCATACTCTTTTGGCGATTTATTATCATCTGAGCACTTTCAAATCTGCCGCATTTTCTTTTGACAGTTATTCCCAGCCCATGTGTAACAATTTTTGAGACATTCTTGGAGTTGGTTACAACTTAACCTAATCCCCTATTTAGTTTCCCATTTTAATTACGTGGCCACTACATGCGTTAATTAAATTAATTCTATTATTAATTCAATTAATGACATTGATTTTACCGAATTTCGAGTAGAAGAGTAAAATCAATAAAGTAGAAAAAAACTGCCAACAAAGATTGATAAAATGAGATTTATTAAATATTATTGATCTGAATTTAGGGCCTGGTCAAATTACTCAGGATGATGCAATGCAAGGAACAAGGAATCAAGGATAATCAATATCGATAATCTTAATCTTTTTGTACAAAAGTATAGCTTGCTATATGTTATTTTTTCAGGATCCAACCCCTGTTACAATAATCATTATCATATTTATAGCCTAACATATCTAGCCCTAATAGAGTCCTAAGGCTCATAGGAGTCTTCTTGCGGCCCACAGACTGTCCAAAAGCTTGGCCAGACCTAATATACGTAGATGATCTTATGCTGTCTGACTACTTGTTTAGGCCGACCAGTTCCAAGCCGGATCGATAACGTCACAGCTCGATCTGGAATTGATCGAGGAATCTGATCTAGCTAGGCCCCCATCAATATTCCCTCACTTCTCGAGCGTAAGTGTAGCTGTAGCTCGAAGAAGTAGAGATAGCTGTAGCTGGGAAAACGAAACGTCGTTAAGGACTGAAGCGTCATTTCTCTATTCCATATAAATAGTTGAAGTCAACGAGATCATTTTTACTTTTACCATATATATCTTTTGATCGGAGCAGTAATATTTTCAGATCGAAATTCCCATTGCTTATTGATTTTATCGAATTCCCTATTCTTTCTCACATGGTCGACTTCACAATCAATCCTTAACTCCTGTCCCCAATCTGAGAATGAAGTTATCATAACCAACTTAGTAGAGAGTTCCGAGCCCCTCGTCTGAAAATGAGGATTTAGGGGATGGAGTCCCAGCTGATGAAATTCTAACTGTGATGAGGAAGATGTAGACGATCTTGTAGTAGAGATCATATCTGAGGCAGAGCTGGCTAAGAAAGCTTCTAAAAAGGCAAAAACCACTCAGCCCCAAGTGTCGGCTCCGGTTGAGCTTCTCCCCTCGAAATTCACAGAGAAATACCTGGTCGATCTTCAACGAGTCTATGCTCCTTACTTTCCCACAGGCTTCGATACCCATTTCCCTCCATATTTTCCGACATCCTTGAAACCTTCATTCTTTCCTTGACCCAACTTGTTCCCAACTCCATGGGCTTTATTATGGCCTTTGCGGTTCTTATGATTGCAAAGGTTTTAAACCTTCCTTTCGCAACTTCTATCATTTCTTCCGATTTCCATCTCGACCTCATCTAATAGAGGCTTCTATTATTTCAGCCAAAGACCCGACTTAGAAATCTTGGCCAACGCCCTTTCGAGTAATAGTTTGGAGTGGAAAGAAAGATATTTCTTTGTTAGACCTCCGACCCATTGCACGCTCGAGAATGGAACCCTCGAGGCTTACACTCATGACCGAGGTTTTAGTTCATCTTGGGAATTCGGTGGTCGAAAAATTACTGGGGCAATATCTCCGGATGACCATTTTCCAACACAGATGGTCATGGAAATGACAGAAGATCAATATCAATTTGCCAACTTGATCGGAGAAGATTTTCTTCGTAGTGCAGGACTGAGTCCCTGCACTTTTCCAATACCCTTAGACGACCGTTCTTTGAGTGAGTTTTATGATTCTATCTGACCACTTGATCCTTTTTAATTTTTTTTCTGAAATTTATACTAAAATATTCTTATATTTATTTTACAGGAACTCTTCTGGTAGAATTCCCACTGAACAAAAAAATTCGAGGAAAAGTAGAAGAGATCAGAATCTCAACCTGGAATAAATTTAAGAGGAACCTGTAGAAAACGTTGATCCCATTAGTAGCGTTCATCCTTTCTCTACTCGACCATCCGACGAACCCTCTTCTTCCAATTCAAATGCCGCACGCGGATACCCACTGAAGGCGACCAGGACCTAGTATAGAATCCTTGGTTGTAAAACCTGGTCTGAACATAATCCCTCAAGTGAACCAGCCAAAAGGAGAAAACAAGTTTTTGATAGGAAGGGCCAATATTTTACACACATAGGCGATTTGCATCATCAGGCTTCAATTGTTGATATGATCGAGTTTAGAGGGCAAGCGAGCCGTAGGTTATCCACATGATGGGACCATACAAACTGATGATAAAGAAAATGTCTTGGATAAGTCGATGAGATTGCTTCTTTCAACTGTTATTACCCGAGATATCCAACGCAATCTCGATAGAAATCCCTTGAATCAATTAGCCAGAGCAGCCCATGCTCATGAAGTGGTAAGACACTTTAATCTCATCTTCTTAAAAACATTAGCCCTGTTTTTTATATTGAAATTCTTGTTAATATCAACAGACTGGTAGCGCATTGGTAGGAACCATATACAATTCTTCTCTTTATATGGATCAAGCAAAGTTCGTTGAAGAGACTAATAAAATTCTTCTAGCTAAAACAATGAATTGGAGAGAAGGATAGCTGAACTTGAAGGTTCTCGAGCGCCTGAAGATCGAGCTGGTCCTAGCAGCAACCCGAACTTGGACACTGATATTGTCAACTCTATGATGGATGCTAGTCGATATCAGGCGCAAGTTGACCAGCTAACTCGAGAGTTGGAAGAGTAGCGAGTTACTTTAGCGACCTCGCTTAGTGCTTTGGAGTCGGTTAACAAATCTCTTCGATTACAGTTATAATCCAAAGCTGATGATGCTATTATGGATGATGTTATTGTTGGGTTATTGGTAACGTCAGAACGTCAAAAGCAGCGGAATTTTAAAATTTTCAAAATAACCCAAGCAGAATCTTTATTCATCTAGTCATACGAAAAGGATTTTACACAAATCGAAACATCCATAGGGTGTTTAGCGAATTTACCTTACCACGGGAATGGTGGTGGTTTTTCTCTGGTCTTCTTTCAGATCTGCAGGATTTGGTTCGAGAGAAGCACCCCATATGTTGTGCCTCTAGCGGTATCCACACCAACTGGATTGAAGCAACTCCTTTGGATCCACAGGCTCAGAACTAAGATCCAAAGGTTATCATGCAAGGAAGAAAGAAGAAAAGACCAGATCTAGATCCAGATCTAGATCTGGAAGTCGAGAAGGGGGCGGCCACTCCAGATGGAGAAGGGGACGACGGCCACTCCTCTTGGAGAGAGGGGGCACGAAATTTTTGTGTCTTGGGGCTTAGGTTTTTCACTTATAGAAGAGGTATGAAGAGATATATATTTATAAGAGAAGAATCCTTCTCTTAATAGATATCTCTTCCATGTATATCAAGACCTTTTTCCTTATCTCTTTAGGAAACAAGATATACATGTATATCTCTTAGATTTTCCTTGTCACACAAGAAAACAAACTCTTCCATTTATCTTGTGAAAATCGCCCCTTATCTTGTTAGGAAAGTAGAATCCCATTCTATCTTTATTTCCTTAACTAACTAGGTCTCCTTTAATTAATTAAACTCTTTAATTAATTAGACTCTTTAATTAATTAAACTCTTTTAATTAATTTAGCCCATTTAATTAATTAATCCAATTAATTAATTAATTCTTCTCCATTAATTAATTAGACTACTTCTAGTTAATATTTTTCTCATTTAAGAATTAACACTTTAATTCTCCAGTTTTGATTTAGCTCTTTAAATCAAACTTTCCTTTAATGATTTGTTGCAGTCCAATTGTATTGTGTGTGACCCTCTAGGTTCACCATCAATTGGCCGCGGGCCCACGACTTTCGTGATTTAATTTGCGAGCTTATTAATCGCTCCGATTAATTGAACACCTTCAATTAACCACTCAAGAATTAATCTCCTTATTAATTCATGAGTACCCACACCTCATGGTCGATGTCTAGCCACAAGCCCATGAGGCCCAACTTCAGGTGAATTGATCTCAGTGAACCTCACCTCTTATAAGTACCATGTACATACGGTCCTTCTATCGACTTAATTTCCCGATCGAGACCTAGGGTGTGTGAATTGATCGGCACCTCTAATTATCTCGATAACTATATTATCTAACTCTGGATAATGATTCCAGTGTGACTGCTAAATTTGGAAACTCCTTTCCAAATCCGTCACCAACTATGGCCATAGGTTTCTCGGAATCTATTATCTAAGAACGTATAGGAAATTCTCTCAACACACTACGTTGAGTCGGTAGATCCCTTATTGGTACTAACCACTTGTGTACACAACTATACGCACCCAACTTAGGCACACAATGATCAGGCTACGTGACCGGCACCTAGATCAAAGTACGTACACCCATGCACCGAATTCGCCCTAGCACCTCAAGTCTCAGGACTAAATCGTACACTATTATAAGCCTTGAGAAACATCCCATCACCGATATGCATCATGCGCTTCCACAATGGGTTTCTCTGTTCGGGTTGTTCGATGCGTTCGATCCCCTATCGAACCACCTACTCATATGCACTGGCATCAAATGCCTTGCTCATGAAACGCTACAAATTCACTCCACGTGAATCATGCATATTTGTACAAGTCTTTGCGATTCCTTCGATACCCCGTCTCGTTCGGAATCTATGACTTGGAACGTGTTTTAAGATCACGACCTTAGAGACTGTTTCATGATTGCACTCATACTGAAGTGAATCGTCCCATAGTCTATTGTGATCCAAGGATTTCATCCAATCGCTTAAGTGATTCGCTAGAGATGAAGTTGGCCATTGTTTGATTTACATACTATAAACATACGAGCGTATTAATTCATTTATACTAGAGAAAGTTTACGATAGTCCTAATACAAGCTAAATGTATTGGCTTGCAGGGCACTATCCTATCAATCTCCCACTTGCCCTAAAGCCAATCACAAACGCTTCTAAGACCCATCTTCCAAAGATGTTCTTCGAACTCTTTTCGTTACAAAGACTTTACTAGTGGATCCGCTAGATTGTCTTTCGGAGTCGACGCATCCATTATGTACGTCTGCTCTACCAATGATTTCTCCAATCAAATGGTACTTTTCTCTCAATGTGTTTAGATTTCTGGTGAGATCTCGAGTCCTTTGCGTTTAGCAATAGCTCCATTGTTATCACAAAAGATAACCACGAGCTTCGCAATGCTAGGCACTACATCCAACCATTGGATGAAGTTTTTCATCCAAACACTTTCTTTTGTTGCATCCGATGCTGCGATATATTATGCTTCAGTGGTTGAGTCGGCAACGGTGCTTTGCTTGGAACCTTTCCAATTTACCGCTACCCCCATTGAGGCAAAATATGTATCCAATATTGGATATATATATTCATCCACATCAGACTGAAAACTCAAATCATTAAATCCTTCGAGTCTTAATTTCTCCACTACCATCATAGACCAAGAGCAATTCCTTAGTCTTTCTCAAGAATTTAAGGATAGCTTTGACGGTGGTCCAGTGCTTTTCACCGGAGTTTGACTAGTAACTGCTCGTGACACTTGAGCAGGTTCTACGTCTGGTCTAGTACATAGTATAGCATACCATATGCTACATTTTGTCGAAACATAAGGTATTTTAGACATTCTCCTTTTATCCTCATTCGATGTAGGGAACATCGATTTGAAAAAGAGATACAATGTCTCATTGGAAGCAATCCTCTCTTGGATTCTTCCATACTTAATCTTTTCAGTATTGTTTCTATGTACTTAGATTGAGAGATTCCCAACATCTTCTTCGATATATCTCTATAGATACGTATCTCAATACGCAAGATGTCTCTCCAAAATCTTTCATGGAGAATTGCATGGATAACTATGCTTTCGTCTGTGCTAACATTCCGATATCATCCCTGATAAGCAGAATGTGATCGACATATTAAAATATGAGCTCCATATAGCTCCCACTAATCCTCTTGTACACTTAAGGTTCATATTCGTTTTTGATGAAGTCAAATGCCTTGACTGTCTCATCAAAATGAATGTGAGTACAAATGGATTCAGACATTGCTACTGGTGAAAAGGTTTCATCAAAGTCTGTTCCAGAACTTTGTGAATAGCCTTTTTACCACTAGTCGAGTCTTAGAGGTCAACACCTCTTCATTTATTCCTAGCTTGAAGATCCATTCACTACTTACAGGGATAAAATCCCTCGGGTGGATCGACCAAGGTCGATACCTTGTTGGAATGTATGGAATCCAAATCGGGTTGCATGACCTCTTGTCATGCATCAAGTCTACATCCAATGTAGCTTCTTCGTATATGGTAAAACCATATCTTTCAAGCTCTTCATGAACTTGATCAGATCTATGAAGTATTGGTGTACTTGATGGTTCAGTAGTTTCTGGATTAATTCCCACTGTTTGCAGGGAGGGTCCATATCTTGGACTTCATCAAGTTCTATGACATTCCCTATTTCCTTTGACAAGGATTTCATCAACTGAGGAACGGGTAGTTAGGAGAAACGATTGTTTCTCATTGTCGTGGAACAGGTATCCAATGGATTTCGTTGGATACCCCACAATTATATACAAATTGGATCTACTAGCCAACTTATCTCCTTTCTAGTTCCCAACTTAGGCAGGAGATCTCCATACTCAATAGTAAAAGTGCAGAGGTATTTTGCCATACCTTTCTTGGTAAAGCTTTGTAGGCACGGACTTTGAAGGTACTTTGCTCAGTATCTTCGATGCAGCCAGGAGGACCAACCCCTAGAATGCATAAGGAAGCTTAACAAAACTCAACATGGATTGAACAATGTCTAACAGTGTTCGATTCCTTCTCTTAGACACTCCAATAAGTTTAAGCATCAGAGGAGGAGTTTGTTGTATGAGAACCCCATTCTCAGTAAGATAATTGAGGAATTATTGACTTAAGTATTTGCCACCTCGATCAGATCGAATGGCCATAATACTATGCCCTTGTTGATTCTCTACTTCGTTTCGAAAATTCTTTGAACTTTTCAAAGGTTTTTCGGATTTGTATCTCACTAGATACATATATCACTAACGACCAAAGTCATTAGCAAAAAGGTACGAGGTATGAGTAATCTCCTCTTACACTAACCTTTAGTGGTCCACATTCATTCGTATGGATCAAATCCAAAGTTATTTGGTTCGCTCTTGATTCCCTGTGAAGGGAGATCTGGTCATCTTTCCTGTGAGACAGGATTCGCAGGTTGGAAGTTCATCTAAGCTCTGTATTTCAAGAAGCATCGTTGACACCAGCTTTTGAATCCTTCCTAGGGAAATGTGACCTAACCTTGCGTGCCATATGTGTGGATTATTATCTTAGAATTAACTAACACGTTATTTCAATCGAATTGAGTTAACGGTTTAATTCAATTAATTTGCTTCCTTTCAATTAACTCTTTAATTGAAATATTACTTTCAATTAACTCTTTAATTGATTCATTTCCTTTTCAATTAACTCTTTAATTGAAACGTCGCTTAATCAATTAGACTCTCTAATCAATTAAACTTATCAGTGCCTTTTTTTAGGTGCAGTGGGACAATTCGACTTTTAGGCTACCTTTGTTCTTTCGACTACCTTTATGGTCGCTTTAGAAGAGAACACTTTCTTCTTCTTTTTACCCTTCTTTGATTTTCCAGTCCTTGAAGTGTGAACGATCATGACAGGTTCTTCGTATTTGCCTTTTACCAATATTTTGGTTAATTCATGAAATGTGATCAACTTATCAAATAAGTTCAGAGTATTTCACAAATCGTTTGAATGAGCTGGGAGGAGAATTTAGGTGAAGGTCAATGTTAAGATCACTTGCAGGCCTACGTTTATCGATCCAGTTTTCAACCATATTGATGAGGTCTAGGGGGGGGGGGGGGGGGGAATAGACCTCTTCAAAATTTTATCTTTAAAATTCTCTAACTTTTTCTGTCAGCAAACTAAGCTGATCAAGAATCGTAAGCAGACTAAGCTGATCTCGCACACAGCTTTGAACAGCAAAGTTGACCACTCTTCTGATTTTTACTTAGCTGATTTTAGGAAAATCAGAGTTTTAAAATAACTAACTTGCAGCGGATTTATCTAGTATTTTTCGCAAGTAGTTTTCTTAACTTAAGAATAAGTTTTATCCCAAGTTTTTGCAAACTCCTTTTAAACCTTTTCAACAGTTAACCTAAGTGCTTAAATATGCTCTTTGAAAATATGCAAGAAATAATGCAAGTATAAGCACACATAATTTTTATAGTGGTTATATGGATAAAAATCCTTTAGTCCACTCTTCCAAGTCACTTAGATCTTGGGTTATACTATAAACACACATTTTACAATATA
>JAYDYQ010002144.1:0-24997 GCA_034814905.1 Penstemon davidsonii
TCTCTCAAGAACGTTCGACGATGGCTCTTATTCTCAATGAAGGTAGAGTAGAAGAATCAGTAGCATGGCTTTTTGAAGGAGCTGAAGAAGACAAGCACAGGGAACATAATCTTGATGGTGGGGGTAATTTGAAAATTGACATATCAGACGAGCTTGCTCGCATTGCTGACATGGAAATAAGGTATAAAGCCTCCAAGCAGGAGGTTCAAAGAGCCGTAGTTGCCTGTGAGGGTGATATTGAGAAGGCTGAGGAAACATTGAAAACACAGAAGCAGGAGCCTCCTGCTGTCCCTCCCAAGCCAGATGAAACTGGTGATCCTCTTATTGTGTCCAACGACAAACTACCAATAAATCTTAGTCACAATGCGATGAGATTGCAAACCAAACCTACTGCATCTACGATCTTGCAGCTTAAAAGAGATGAAAAAAATTTCAATTATACCAAAGCTCCTGCAGCAGTATTAAGGCCTTCAGTCGATCCTGGGACAAAAAGTATGCAGGTTCTGAAGAAAATACCACCTAAAGTAGAGTGGACCAAGCAGCAGCAGGTTGTCGTTCCTGCAGACAAAAGGTGGCCAGGTGCAGGACCCAATCCTTCTGTTTCGTATTCATCAACAGCACCTTTACAGGCTTCAAATCCCCCAGCCAAGACAGAAGCCCGTTTTATGACTATTGGAAATGAATTGAAGAATTTGCAGCTTGGGTCCGTTAGAGAACCGGTTATAGTTATGCAGCGACCTCAATCCATTAATAATGCTAAGCAGGCTCCTAGTTCAAATTTTAGCTCATCTCCTCCAGGGACGGCTATGGGTAGGTACCCTAATGGTGTTGAAACACTGAAGCCGAATGGGTTGGTGCCACCTGTTGCCATCTCTAGAAGTCTTAGTCCCAACAATGTTAGTTCAGATCCGGTTTACAACAATCACCATTACCAATCACAGCAATTTGTGTCTAGTAGTAGCTCAATGGATCCCCAAGGAACCACCAGGGGTAATGTTTTATGGGGCAGAGGGGGTGTATCACCGACACTTTCTGCTGCATCCTCCCTTGGACTCTTCTCTGGGTTTGGTGCCAATGGCTCGCCTGGGTCTTTATCTCCGGTGGACTGGAGCACAGGCGGGTCAATGTTGCAGTTCGATTACACCAATATAGACTGGAGCTTGGATCGTGGGTCATTGACATCTAGGCCAAATGGGTTGTGGAATAGTGCAAACTTCTCCATGCAAAACAATGAACATACATATGATTCGTTTGCTTATGGGTTGGGTGTGAAGTCTGCTATGAGACCGGCTCTATCGAACGGAAATGGTGGATCGATTTCCGGGTTGCAGGATGGTGTTTTAGCTTCTTCTGAACCAACTGCTGGTGGTTCTAGGGAATGGACTTCTCCATTTGAGGAGAAGGATATTTTCAGTATACCCAGACAGTTTGTTTTCTCACCTACTCTGTAAGATGAATGGAGAGGAATGTTAAGAATAAAGAAAGAAAAAAAAATGAAAGACAAGAAATGTGCTTGTGCTTGTGTTTGGTGTTGGCTATTGTGATGCTTTTGTCCCTGTTGATGTTGTGTATTGTCAATCTTAGTGGAAAAAGCATCAAATTTCCTTGGTTTATTGTCGGCTTTAACTTAATCTTTTCTTCTTTGATCATTATCTTAGTTGCCATTAGCTCTTTGCCAAAGCTTTTGATTTTTTGTTGTAGCCGTGTTGCGGTTTCTAGTAAAGTGCAAATCCTACAAGAATGACTGTGTAATTAATTACAGGGCCAATAAGAATGAGTAATTATACAACATAGTATAATAAATTATTATCAAGAAATTCTACTCAAATGGTCAAAACTTAATTGTTGAGAACTTGAGATCCATATTCCTCTGAATTAAGAAGTCCCTTGAACATGGACACATTTCTCCCGTTTAGGATTTGAACCTTTATTCCAGTTTTCTACTTAAAAGTAATGCTATAAGTTCTCTCTTTGGGATAATAAATTACAATTCTAAATTATGACAATGACCAAAAAAAAAAAATCACAATTCTAAAGTACAAAAATATGTGAAATATGATCGGATATTGAACGAACTTGAAGTTACACACAAGATGACACTATTCAATAGACTGAGAAGACTCCGCTGGTAAGGTAGAAGCATCACTAGAGAGCGGTTCCGCGTACCACTGATTTGCTGACCGGGTGATGAAGCTTGCTTCTGCACTCGTTTAAGTCAAATAGAGCAAGCGAATCAAACTCAAATAACAATGAAGATGGGAAAATTTATGGATCATCAATTTATTTGCCAACTGTCTAATGAAGTTTGTTCTTAGTATACATGTAGAAACTTTAACGGCATATTTGTTACTCCTGCCCAGTACCTAACAAAGAGTTAAGAATGTAAACATACAAAGGCTAGCTTCGACTGCAGTCCCTTTAGAATGATGATAATAATAAAAAATTGACCCTTAGTTATGACAGTTGCTTACGATATAAAGATGCCTAGTTTGGTTCATTAAGCTTCTGAGTTCTCTCTCTGATCCCATAAGTCTTGATTTGACCATCGACTTTTCTCTATTATATCTGGTTGATACCACGACTAAAATGCCCACAAGATCACACTTACTAGATAGATATTGGCTGCTTTTATTGCTATTTATCATTAGCATCACTATTATTAAACCAAGATATTAATTTCAGTCCTATGGTTTTCGTGACTTTGATTTAGTTTAATTTAGGCTACTATCTGAACAACAATGTATGCGAGTACAAACTAATTTATCACAAAACAATGTACTCATCGGTGTTTTACCTGATATGAAGACATCCTTGTACTCATCGTCATCGTAGATAAACTGAGGGGGGTCCGGAGAACCCACCCCCACAATAGTGCTTCCACTGCATAACAATTCAAAGTCAGTTATGACTGAACAACATAGCAATAACAAAGTGTCATTTTTGCATAGTGTGAATCAAATCAGGATTCAATACGAGGCATGAAATCTTAAACAATTTAGTCAAATCCCATACATCAACATAAGTGAAGATTAAATAAGTAAACAATCAGCATTGAAATATGAATCCATCTTAAATATTACCAAATTATGACACAATTTTTAGAATTTTCGGACACTAACAAATGATATTGAAATATACCTTCCAGACATGAAAACAGCATCATACTGTCCTCGACCAGCGGCAGCTATCCTCTGTTTTAGTCTTTTTAACGATGGAAGAACTTCAAACGCAGGAGGTTCTGCAATGAGGACACCAGAAAAGTCAAATGTTTGGATACAAAATTTCTAGTAGAAAACCAACACATCCAAAGACTGGTCGACTTTAAGATGAGAATAAAATATCACTTCTATTTGAGTCTTACATGAAAATAGTAATTTTCTCAACTCTAAGTAGCTTGAAAAAAAACCTATCAAATAATACTGCCATGTAACCAGTTCTTGAAATCATACCAAGATCATTGACACAAACATCCTGTGATATACCATTCTTTGAAACCTTCTCTAGCAAAGTCAAAGGGTCGATCTTGCTTGACTGATCCACCCGAAGGCACTGAGAAACGGAGACGTTAAAATCAGATTTTGCAAAAAGAATCAATTCACTCTCGACTTAAACAAAGTTTGGTAACTTATAAGTACCTTGTAAACTTCAGCAGTTGGGCATGCCTCTTGGGGTTTAATGAGAACCATCGGAATGTCAAAAGGTATAGTTGGTGTAATATCCTCAACTACCTGGATTATTCAACACATAATATTTATAAACACCCTTTATCAAATGCATTTGAGAAAGAAAAAAATTGAGATAGATTTACCTCTCCTCGACCTGTGCAATAAGCAGCTCCGTGAGAAAAAAAGAAGGGAATATCTGAACCAATTTCACCAGACCATTCTTGGAGCTCCTTTTCAGTGGCAATACAACCACTAAACTGATTTGCCGCCCACAAAGCAGTAGCGGCATTGCTGCTGCCACCACCAAGCCCAGCTCCAGTCGGCACCTTCTTATCAAGATGAACCTAGAAAAGATACTTAAACTGAGTCCAATATAGTTCGATAAAGATGTTTACCAAGTACATTCACCAATTTGATGTAATAGAATTTACCCAAAAGTGGTTATTAACGCCTGTTTTTTTCCGGAACAGATTAAAAGCCTTTATTATCTGCAAAAAGGAAGAACTATCAACTATCGGTTCAGAAAGTGCTATATAGAAAAAGAAATGGTAAAGCTCTATAGTACCAAATTTCTCTCATCAAGAGGAACCCCCGGGACATTGGTGGTTAAACGATCGTTTGACTTTGATGGGGACAAAGAGAACTTTATTTTATCCCCTAGACTTATAACCTGCAGAACAAAGGGACTAGCTAGTATTAGTACGAAAACAGTTATCGCCTTTGAAAACACGGTTATAAAATTCTAAGACTTTTAATATATCTTTAGAAAACAAGAATTGTACGCAGAAAAAAATGCAAGTGTGATAAAATGAAGGTAATTACATGAAAGAGAGATGCCAAATCATGATACCCATCTGCTCTTTTGCCTGTTATTCTCAAGAAAACATTGATCTGCACTAAAAAGATACCAAATTTAACAAGTTGCGAGATATCCCTTAAAGAAGCTAATGAAGTTTTGGGTTTTAAGCAAAAAGAAAAAAACAATAATTTAATTACCTTACCTTACAAGGTGAAAAAAGACTGAGCCTTGACAATCCAGCCTCCTTATCCACTTCATCTGCTAACTTATTAAACTTATCCTCAAGATCATACACTACCTAATCACAAAAAGTAAAAGGAAAATAAAGCTTCAAACTTTATTCTGAAAAATAGTCAGATAATGGACACTAAAAAAAAACTTTCACAAAAACATTGAATCTGCAGAATCCTCAATAAGTAGAAAATCAATAATTAAAGTAATTTAATTCACATAAAGTAAGAATCTTTCCGTTCAATTCTAACCGAGAATGAAATTTAAAGAAATAGATTTAATACCTCTACTTGCTTTTTGCCAGTTTTTGAATCAGCAGCTGTGGCTTTAATCAAATGGGTTCTTGAGAATTGATATTTTTTGTGAAAAGACCATGACCCATTTGACTTGAATGAAGAAGACTGGTGATAAAAACCACCTTTCTTCAAAGAATTGAACTGGGATTTTCCATTGTAGGAACCATAGAGTTGGTGACTGCATAGGGAATGAGAGGAAGCCATTTGACGTTAAATAAATGCTTAAAAAAATTAAGGCAAGAAAATTGTGATTCAAGAATTCATGGTTTGGTTTGTGTGAGATAATTTGAATCTGGAGAGAATTTTGTGAGTGTGCATCTCGTGCGTGTATTAAATACTCCGTATATCATATATGACTTTTGTCCAGCGCATGTTTTATTGTAGGTGATAAAATTGATAAATAAACAACAAAAAGGAATCTGTTTCATTGATGGATTTACTAGTTCTTTCTTGTCTATCCATTATTACATCCTTACAAAAAAAAATGAAAGATACTCCTCCGTGTTATGTTAAAACAACAAGAAACTACTTTGTGAAATTTTTATTGCGCCAAACTTCCTTGTGTTTTTAAAAAAACTACAAAAAATACCCAATTTGTAAAAAATATATCACGTGAAGTTGTAGGGACCAACTTGAAGTATTTTAAAAATGGTTTCTTCAAATATGTCTATCCAAAACGACCTATTTTTTATAAATTGGGTGTTTTTTGTAGGATTTTTGAAAACACAAGGAAGTTTGGCACTGTAAAAATTTCACAGGGTAGTTTCTTGCAGGTTTATCATAACACAGGGGAGTATTTTGCATTTACCCCTAATTTGACGTATGTTTATATAATAAGGGTGAGTTTGGCCTAGCGATTCAAAAATCAATTATAACAGAATTAATTTACTAAAATGAATTTTGGCAATAAGTGATTATGATAAAATTCAATTATAAAATAATTGTTTTTGGATAATAGCTTTTGCAAAAGTAACACTTTAGTAGCTTCTGAAATGAGTTGATTTTTAACTTCTGGATATCCTAAAAGTGATTATGATATTAGGGGTCAAACACCATTAAAATCACGATTGACTAAAAGCAATTTTTATAATTGGGGCCAAACACTTCAAAAATCACAATGGAGGTCTAGAAATGCTTTTAAGAGCTCTCACCGCTGGGCCAAACTCACCTTAAGGAATTGATAATCTGCAATTTGATTACAAAATAATCTAAGGGTGACAACTGGTGGTTTGAATGAATTGAAATGGATCGAGTCAATTAAGTAAAGTATACAGCACTACAACAATTTATGGTTTTCCCGGCACTAATTCCCGGTGCTTTTTTAACCGCCGGGAATAAATGTTATACCCGGCGCTTTTTTTCTCATTCCCGGTGCTTTTAATGCGTGGGGAATATTTTCAATTTCCCGGCGCATTTTCAATGGTTTTAAAGCGCCGGGTATAGTTTCATGGTACCCGGCGCATTTCAAGTTGTACACTTAGAAAGTGCTGAATGTTCTTTTTTTAAAAAAAAATTGAAATGCACTTTTAACTTCTTATTTTGAATTCTCATTTATTTTTTTCTCTTTTATTCTTTTGTTCAGCCCTTTTACGGGTTTTAGAAAAAATTCCAAGGGTTTAAACACATAGCTAACATCACCGAACTTAGATTTTGAAATTCTTCATCGATCACAAAGTCAAGTTGGAGTAATTGATTTTCTGTTCATTTTTCCGTTTTCTTCATCGCTGAATCTCGTTTGTCCATTTTTTGTTCGAATTCGTGATTGAGGTTGAGGATTTGGCAAAATCGTGAAGGTTGGAATGCCACCCCCTCCTCCGACTCCGACAAGGCGATAAATTACGGTGGAAAACCCTAGGTTATGAATTTCTCCTTTGTTAGATTAAAATGTCGAGCATTTTTCGATTTTTTATTTTATTTTTGAAACTCATCTAAATATTTATATTTTGATTTTTCAGGTACTATGGGGTGTGGCTCTTAACACGTTGTGTTGAACTCCCCAAGTATAGGTATAATGTTCATCAACGAAGTCTTGTTTTTATGCTAATTTTTCGGTTCTTTTAAATGTCTGATCCAATTGCTTATTATCCAGAAAATGAGTCTTCCTACAAGTGAAATCTGATATGTTAAATCTCAGTATGCTTTGTGAAATTTTCTTCCATGAGTGACAAGGATGAAAAACTAAGATGGAAGTAGTAGAAAATATTATCATTATAGGAAAAACTTCAAGTCAATCTCTTATATAGCTATATGTATATTGCCACTGTTTGTATTAGTTTTTTGCTGCTTTTTGCAATTACTTTGTGTATCTGGTAACACTTCATTAATAAGCAGTCCAAATTTGAGTAGAAGTCCAATTTAATTTAGTTTAAAAACACTTAGAAGTCAGCCCTTTGAGGAGAGAAAATGTCAGGCCCAAATTTTGGTGAATATGTTCCACTGGTGCTTTCCGTATGTAGTAGACCACATTAGCTCCACTGATAAATAATGGTGTGCAACTCTGTTTCCTACATTTGTTTCAACTATTTTGCAAGTACCATTATGTTTTGATTTTTGAATAATGAACTTGGTTTTGCCGATATATTTTTATGGATAGCTAGAGTTATGAGATTTGTTAATGATATTGCTTTGGCATTTCTGTTTTCCCTTCCCCCTGGTTTTGCTTCCTATATATGTGTTTAGATTATGAGATTGACTTATGTTTTGAGTAATGAATTAATGAAACCCGGTTTTTCCATGTATTTATGTAGTATTTAGATAATTGAATGAATGATTTTAGTTTTCCTTATCATATCAAGAAATTTACATGGAGATTGGTCTTTATTCTAGCTGTACAAAGCAATTTTGAACTTGTTTGGTTAGTAATTCCCGAAGCATAATCTGAACTTGGATTAAAGGCAGTTATTTAGGTAAAGACATAATCTGAACTTGGTGGATATAATCTAATAGGTAAATGTAGATTTCACATGACTTTGGCTTTTAATGCAGGAAGTACATGTAATGCTTATTTTGCTTAAACTATCTTATAAGTAATCATATGTGACTCCATTAGTTTATAGGTGGTTGTTCTATGGGGACTTTGACTCTTTCGATTTCAGATCATGATGAACCAATCTTTCTGGTGAGGTTCATCTAAAATTAATACCTCAAACATAATAAAAAAGGATATCGGCTTCTGAATTTGTAGTGTTTGGCAGCATTAATCATGGGTGTTTTTCTTAGTAACTATAATAAATGGGTTATCAACTTATATGAACTTGGTGGATGTAATCTAATAGGTAAATTTAGATAATTGACTTTGGCTTTATTATTAGGCATCAGAGAAGATTTGCTCATACTTCCACGTGGTGTAAGAAATCAAGATTTTGCATTTTCCAATTCATAAATATTATGTGTTGATTACCAGTTATCTCTTCTCTGTAAAGAACAACATTCTGGTTTTGTTTGTGTTCTTGATTTCATAGGTGAGTTGTTCTTTTAAGAATTTCAAATATTCTTGGTGGATCATATGTTGCATGATCAAATAGAAAATTTTAATTCTGTTGCTATAACATATTGACAATGAAATTACCATTATGCAGGGATGGCTACAATGACTTCAATACATTCTACATGCAAGTAAGCATTTTGATGATTGATGCTTTCTTTTGCAGAATGCTTAATTCTGTTCGATAACCTTGAGTTAGTTTAGTTGCTTAAGACAGCTAAAGGATAAATCCTCTTCATGCTGCTAATATGATGTGATTGATTTCTTGAATGGTCCATCCTGGCAGTGTATATGTTAATTGACTGTTGTTCTTGATTTTTTATAGAGGAGTAAAAAACCTTGCAGAAAATGTACAGAGAACTTGGGTAAGAAGATATTTTTATATTAGCTAAACCTTATAAGCAGTATAACTGGACTAACATGAAAAAATCATTCTTTAGACGTTTTATCTAGGCAATGATATTATCTCAATGGGAAAGCTGTTGCCATCATTATATGATAAAAAGACCCATGATTATTCAGTACCTTCTGTCACTTTGAGCTTCAAATCCTAAACTATAATTTGCACTATTGAAAGATATATTTGGATTTTGTTAAACATAGAAGTATATAGCGCACAATTACAGTGTGCAACACATGGATTTGACAAAAAAGTAAAGATGCCAAACTACTAAACTAGTCTGCTGTTATAGCAGTTATACCATTATGGTACATCTGTTTCTTGGAAAATAAGAATTTCACATCAACTGTAAGTTTGCTTGTTGCAGTGGTGATCAAGTGTTTTTTTTTTTTTTATTTGCTTTTATCTGGTTCTCACAATGCCTTCATGGTTGCATATCTGTTAATATTTTTGTTATTTCCTCTTTCTGGAATAAAGGCAGCTTCTGGAACAAAAGGTGGTTCAAGTGGATCCCCTGTGATTGACTGGCAAGGTAGAGCTGTTGCCTTGAATGCTGGGAGCAAGACATCCAGTGCATCGGCATTTTTCTTACCTTTAGAACGAGTAAGTAGATATGCTATTATATTATCTCGAGCTCCATTTATACCATTTTAGCTAAACCCTTTCTTTGTTAAGTAGATATGCTATTATATTTTCTCGAGCTCCATTTGTACCATTTTAGCTAAACTGTTTCTTTGTTGTTTGAAGGGGATTCATGCTCTAACTTTTAATTTGCTTTATCTGCATTTGCTCTCTATATGCTACTATAACTTGCCTTCTCTTATTTTCTTTAACTGCTTCTTTCCTTATGTGGATGAAATTCTGGTCATTCCAGTTACTCTACAAGGGGTATAGACAGTTTTATGACAGTGTAGATGGTAGGTCAGACTACTTATATCAATTCTGCAAAAAACAAGATTATATTTGGTCAAGTCCTTCTTGATTTGGTTAAATAAAAGCTGTTTACTTAGTGTATCTTCAGAACCCTATGTGGATATAAACCTTTTAATGGTTATGCCACTGGATTGGACATGCTTCACTCAATAAATATTTATTTTAAATCAAAGAAATGAAGAATTCTGAATATTAGGGTATTTCCTTATTCGTAATAGATTTCCTAGTAATTTACATTATCCGGGTACAACTCTAATATCAAGGGGGCAAGCTTGGATCTCGATATTCAACTATTAGTGGTCTTGTGCTTCTATTAGTAATATAATTTATATCTACGTTAAGTTCTACTTGGTAGAATTCATCGTGTTTATTGTTGGTTTGTTTTGTTTAGCTACTACTATAAGATATGTTTCATTTCTTGGATTGACTATTTGTGTTTCATTGTTGTTATGTTCCTAACACATTCATATTTTGTATTTCAGGAAGGTGTTGCCAAAGAAGAAAGTTCAATATGGATGGATAGATTGCACATTAGTGTTTTATTAATGTTTTGATAGATATTTTATTAATTTTTTTGTTAATGCAAATTGTTGGGGCATTTCATTGGTTGGATGATTTGGAAAAGATGCATATTTTGATAGTATATATTGGATGATTTGAAAAATATGTTATTGTGATTGAATTTGTTAAAAGATCATCAAAAAAATTGTTGGATTTAGATTTGAATTATATATATGCATTAATAATCAAAAGCACAAAATATATCTTAAAAATGAAAATTATTTTATATTTATAAAAAATAAAAAATAAAAAAGGGGGACCATTCCCGGCGCTTTTTAAGCGCCGGGAATAGCTTTAGAAAGCGCTGGGAATAACTATTCCCGGCGCGTAAAAAGTGCCGGGAATAGTTTTACCCGGCGGTTTTTTTATTCCCGTCGCCCCTTTTACCCGGCGGCAGTGGGGCGCATTTAAAGCGTCGGGTATACTATTCCCGGCGCTTTTTACACGCCGGGAAAGACCTTAAATGTTGTAGTGCAGATAAAAAGCGAGTCATGTAAAGTTAAGTTGCGTTGGATCAACTTATTTTCCCGAATATTTGTTAATATTATATGAGTCCATTATTAAAAATCGTATGGCGTAATTTATATAAAAATATGATTTAAGTTAAAGTGAATAAAAGTACGAGTTTAAATATTCACATAACAAGCCATCACTCGTTTTCAAGGAACGCCTACTTTGAATTTATGAAAACATTCTGAAGCTCCGATTTCGAATCCCATATAGTGTGTAATTTAATTAAACAAAATGTTTGGACAATGGTTTAAATTCCAAAGAAATTGTACAAACAAGATGTGTTTGTAAATCAGACTAAACTACTCAAAATTCGATCAATAAAAGCTCATACGAGCTCGATCGATTCATATATATATATATATATATATATCAACTAAACTTAAACAACAGTTATATAACATTTGATAACTCTTGAAAGCTGAAAACAATAAAGCATATGTACAACTACAATTACTACTTGGTTAGTTAAATTGAACGACACAAATAACCAAGCGGATTCCAACGCCTATGATTACGCCTCCTTCCACTACTCGAGCTCCCACTTCCGCGATTAACATTCTCTAAAGTCAGCTTTTTTCGACAAACGGGACACGAATTACGTTGACGGAGCCAATTAACAATACAATCTGAATGGAAAATATGAGCACAAGGCATTTTTCTGGCTCGAGTTCCCAACTCAAAATCACTCAGACACACGGCACACGTTGCATCTGGATTTGGATTACCCATTTCATCTTTCCTCAAATGTCTCTGAGTAATTCGAATAGTTGGCAAAGCATCGATTGTCGATTGAGGTGCAGGAGCCCATGAACTAGTATCTACGGGAACGGGAGCAGCAGGGGGACTACTATTGTTTGTACTTAGTAACTGTTGCTCCAATATTAGTTCGTCCAACTGATGCTGATCATCATCTTCGGAATAATCATCAAAACCTGCTGCTGCAGGTGGAAATGCGAATGCTATGCCCCGGTGATCATCATCGTATTCCCTTTCTCGGGTTTGAGGGTGAATGAAATACGGCGGAGGAGGAGAGAAGCTATGAATAGGCATAAATAATCGGCCATCAGGGGCCCGAAAAGCAGGAGGCCTGGAATGATGATGATGACCAGGGCACATTGGTTGTACGAAGGTTCCCTGACAATATGGGCAGGAGGGATATGGATCATGTTGGAGCTGAATTGGACGGCCACAAGTGCAGCACCAATGACTATATGTTATATACATTATCGATCTATATATAGTTTAATTCATAGATGATCAACAAGAGAAGCAAAACTTTATATGTGTATATGTATACATCTAATTACTTATGAATTCAAATGCTTATATATATAATACTACTTTAGATGGCCATAACCATAACAATATTAACTGAGATATTGAAATTTGGTTATAACTCAATTAAATTCCGGATTGTAAGTGGGATTTCAGATTTATTGCATGCCCTCAGAATTTTAGCATGTCACTTTTATGATTAGGTACATATATATTATACATTATTAAATTCTTGAAATCTGCATGTTTTCTTAATTGAGCGTTCGATCTGCTTAATTAATTGTGCTTTCATGAATATCATCAATTTGAATATAAACCAAGTTATTATCCAAGTGAAATGATGCAAAAATTTGTTGATCAAGCAAATAAAATAATTTGCTAATCCTATGTCAATGATAGAGTTCATTGATTAGACAAATATTGCAGAAATTAAGGAAATCTTGCCACGAAATAGCAATTATGGTCTTGCATTGACCATGTTAATTTAAGAAATATATTATATTTTACTAATGTTAATTATTAAGAGAATATGATATACCATGTCTTGTACCACTGACGTGGCAATTTTTCAAAATAGGAAGAGTGGTCAAAATGTCTTAGAAGACAGTCAGAGCAATGGCGTAGCTAGGCCGCCGGGAAGACTGGTCAACCGTCATAGAAGAACAGTAAGAGCACTCGAGAAGAACATTCAGAGCGCTCGAGCTAGCATCACCTTTTTACTTGACCATCAGGAAGACCGATCAAAACCTTAAAAAATAATTTGAAGAGCCCGTGTGGCTTGAGCACCACCCAAAAGGTAGGGATCGAATTGTGTTATTTTATATGTTGGTTAGGTAGGGATTGATTTGTGTTTGTTACAATCGGTTACACACAAGTATACGTGGTTGAACAAGTAATAACAAAGTATTCAAAAGTACGAGTGTTTAAGAAGTAGTGACTAGATTGATCAATTTAACTAATTACAAGTTATAAATTATTAATTTATTTAGGGAGGATGAGTTATTTGACGCTTTAACTATCCTAAGTTGACGACTGCACACAAGAAGATAGAAATACAAATACAATATGATGATAAAAAAAAAATCAATTATTTAATACGGTTGCTATGAATCAGTGAGTGAGCGAAAATTACTTGGTTATATTGTCATCCTATGATACGATTATAATCTTGTGGGTGTTACTATCAACTTTTCCTTGTTGGTTGGCCAAGAAGTGTCGAATAGAGAAGAAACAATTAAATCTATGTTTCGATCAGTTAAATTATGGAAACTTTTCAAAAGAATTGAATTATTTTAGATTATATAAGTGCTTAATCATCTCATCAGGAGCCATATGCATCTTCCATCCGAGTCCTCTGGTCATCAATTGTTGTTCACATTTCTTACCAAATTTCTATGTTCTTCCTCAATGGTATTCTGTAATTCGTCCACCTGTTGTTACCTGTATAAAACAATGTGATCGAGGAAAATAAAGAAATCACTCACCAATTGTTGTTCACATTTCTTACCAAATTTCTATGTTCTTCCTCAATGGTATTCTGTAATTCGTCCACCTGTTGTTACCTGTATAAAACAATGTGATCGAGGAAAATAAAGAAATCACTCACCAACACCAAACAAGTACAAAGTATCAAATCTTTTCTAGTCAAACTAAATTAGCTAAACAGTCACTAATTCAAAATTATTGACCATATGGTTATATATATTGAGATTATTTATGTATAAAAAAAAAATATTGAGATTATTCAAAATCAGATCTATCGATTCTCGATTTGTAACGTTAATTGATCAAAGTTACATTAAACCTTCAAATAGGCAGTTTTTAAATTAAAAGAAGGAACAATTTTGGACATTAGTTTTGAATCACTGTTATGTGAATTACCCATCTTTCAAGTGTTATGCGAATATTTTCATTAATTTTGAATCACTAGGTTTTATTTTATTGTAAAACGAAAAAACCTTATACAAATTTTAATATTTATCTTTCCTTTTTCAATTATTAAAATATTTCATGATTATTGTAATTATATTGCATGATAAAAAAAAAAAATTGGGAAGAGATATTTGATATTTAAGTCAAAATAAATATGATATATGGTTTCACACGAATGTCGGAATGTATAACAATGGGATAGTGTGCAAATTGATCAAATAATCAAAGGGCGATCGACAAATAGGCAAGCTATATATGTTGGGTCTGATTCAAGTTAAAATTAAGTTGGGCTGGATCAACTTATTTTCTAAGGATTAGTTAATAACTTAATATTATTATGTATTATGTTAATGAAACATTAAAAATCAAATATTCACATCTTGGACTCCAAGGAATACGTACGTGCTTTGACTAATTTATCTAATACTATTTATTATCATCAATTGATATCCTTATCACAATATATAGGATCATATCTTAACTGCTGAGTTAGGCTTAGGGTTATATACGTACGGGAGGAGGAGGAGGAGGAGGACTACTATCAACTATATATCAGTATGGTTTCTAGTACGTACATAAACATATATAGTTGTTGCCCCATTATTATATTTATAATTTAATATATAGAATTCTATATATATAATTCCTTTAGCTAAGCTTAATTTCTTGGGTTGGGTAGCTATATATATAATACATGAATAGATCATATGAATGGCCACAACAATATTAATTGAGATATTGAAATTCGAGATTAATGTTAGTGGGATTTCATCATGCATGCCTTAGAATTAATTGTGCCTCCATGAATCTATATATATGATCATCAAAATAAACCTCGAGATAAGTCATGCAAAAATTAATTTGTTGATCAAATAAATAAAATAATTTGCTAATCCTTTATCAATGATTCATGATCATATATAGAGTTAATTGATTATTTAGACAAATATTGCAGAAATTAATGAAATCTTGCCACATTGGCCATGTTAATTTAAGAAATATAATAATATATTTTACTAATATTTATTAAGAGAATATGATATATCGTGTCTTGTACCACTGACGTGACAATTTTTCAAAAACGTCCCCATTAGAAACAAGTAAGAGCAATGACGTGGCTAGACCGCGCGTCAGAAAGACTGGTCAAAACATCTTAGAAGAACAGTCAGAACGCTCGAGCATCACCTTTTAACTCGACCATCAGAAAGATTGATAAAAAACCTTATAAAATAATTCAAAACGCTTGTGTGGCTCGAGCACCACTCAAAAGGTAGTGGTCGAATTGTGTTATTTTATATGTTAGGTGGGGATTGAATTGTGTTGGTTACAATCGGTTACTGTATTGGTAAAGATCGAATATGAAGGGATAATTTGCAATTTGATCATAAATTTGTTATTATATAGATGCATGGATTAAATTTTTGTTTCTAAAATGTAGTGTTCCGTCGGTTAAATCATGAGAAATTTTTCAAAAAAATTGATTCTTTTCCGAAAATATGAGAAAAAATTGTGAGAAAATTACTAAATTAATAAAAATAAGAGAATTCCAAGACAACCAAATAACATCTTCTTTTTTTTCTTTCTATTGATCCAAAATTAATATTTTCGACGAAAATCTTATAATTTTTTATCCATGTCCACGCATGAAGTCAATCCTATTAAAGAAAAACTTCCTTTGACTATTTTATTAAGAAACTTTTTTGATGCTCTAATTATTAATTTCTAATCCCACTGAAAACTTCCTTTGAAAACTTTCGTGATACACCGATGGTGAGAATCACATCTTTAATTGGGCTAAAGTTGGTCCACTACTTAAAATGTAATTAGTTATGTAAGAAATCATATCGGGCAAAGGTTTAATTTTATGATGTTAACAAAATTAGGCGATTTCATAAAGATGAAAATCAATCATCAAAGCATTCGTTGAACATATAAAACCAAACATGGACAATTAAGAAAATTCTTACATAGACTTTGTGGTTAATAATTCTTAAACTCAGTTGTACAAGTAAAATATGTAGTATAAGAACTTATGTGAAAATATGACTGAGCTCTACTCAATCATAAAAGGCCATCTATGCTCCAATAAGAAGCTCTTAATTAAGTTGTTCACTTAATTTATGAACTCGAATGGTACAAAAACGAAAGCGGATTCTATCTCCTACGGTTCCGACCAGTACGCCCCCTTCTACCACTAGCTACTACTACTACTCGAATTCCCAGTTCTCTGATTCACACTCCCAGAACCAAACACAAATCGACAAACAGGACACGTATTATGTTGAAGTAGCCAATTAACAATACAATTGGAATGGTAAATATGATCACAAGGCATTCTTTTTGCTTGAGTTCCCAACTTAAAATCATTCAGACACACCACACAATTTGCATCAGTTCTCAAATGCCTTTGAGTAATTCGAACAGTTGGCAAAGAGTCGATTGCCGATCGAGGTGCAGGAGTCGATGAACTATTATATCCAGGAGAAACAGGAGTTGATTGTAGTTGCTGCTCCAATATTTGTTCATCTAACTGATGCTGCTCTTCATAATAATCATCAAAATCGGGTGGTCCTGGTCCTGGTCCAGGTCCAGGGTAGTGGTTGAAACTGCCAGGTGGGCCCCGAACAATTTCTCCGGGTGGTAATTGACGGTCGTAACTGGGACCTGGTCCAGTAAGTCTTTGCCATAAACGAGTAGCTAATGAATTATCGACAATACCAATTCTTGGATCATGAGAAAAAGCATGTGGTGGTTGAGAATTCAGAAACTCGTAGATTGGTTGTATGAAGCCTCCATGACAGTATGGACAGGCCAAATATGGAGGTTCTGCCAGAATAGGCCTGCTGCAAGAGAAGCACCAATGAGTACATACATGGCTCGACATGTTTTCAAACAAGAGGAAAATGTATCAAAATTCTGCATCCGAATGCATATAACGAATTGAATATGGGAATATACATTGATATAAATGGGATTTAGATTTTTATTTTTTTAAAAGCAAGATTTATCGCATGCTATAATCACTCGATTAGTCATTTTTTAACAAAACTAAATGAACCTTTTTTATATGAGGTTAAACTATAGCTATAAAATTTAAATTACTGGATTCTTGTAAATAAAAAGTATGAGTTATGAGAAAAACTGAAGAACTTCTATAAATTATCAAAACATGCTAATCTGAATAACAATGATATGTCTATGATGCTCATGAAATGATGCACGCATTTGTTGATCAAGTAAATAAAATCAGTTACTACTGTATTAGTGATTGATCTTATTGTTAATTAAGCAAATAAATATTGCGGGAACTAATGAGAAGTCTTCCCTGGAGGCAGTAAATAAGACTGGCCATGTTGAAGAAATATATTATATTTTTAGTCTATTAATCGAATGACAAAAGTAATAAATGCACAAAAGTCATCAATCCCAATCCAACAAAATAAAATGTTTTCAAAATCAGATCACACACACGAGCATAATTTTGATAAAGATACCCTGAGCATGGCCACAGATTGAGACGTAAGTGGTACATAATTATGGTGTATCACACACAATACAAAACAAAGGAAACATATACTATACATACAGTTACCAGGCAGGCATGTATCTAGTGCTTAATCATCTCATCAGGAGCCATAGGCATCCTCCATCCGAGTCCTCTGGTCATCAATTGCTGTTCTCATTTCTTACATTAAATTTCTATGTTCTTCCTCTGCGGTGTTCTGTAATTCGTCCACCTGTTGTTACCTGTATAAAACAATGTGACTGAGAAACAAAAAAAAAAATCACTCACCAGCACCAAACAAGTACAAAGTATCATATCTTTTCTAGTCAACTAAATTAGCTAACCAGAAAGAATGAAAGAAAACATCAATACTACAAAAATGTCGTCATGCCATTTTTCTGTCATGTGTTAGGTGCCTGAAGGAACAACACAACCCACAGGCTCGACTTAAGAAAATGAAGAGCACCTTTGGAAGAACTTTTTACCGCAGACATTTGCAGTTTACACCAAGTCCTAAAACTTTACATATGTTGGTTAGCAAAGCTCTCAATGAGTCTTGTTGATCACAAGATACAGGTTATATGAAGGGAAAATGGAAAAATAGAGAAGATAGAGACACAAAGCATGATCCTTGTGCAAAGAAATAACAACACGCAACGCACCACATGTAACTGACGAGCAGAATTGATTTTTACAAAGGTCCAATGTTCTTGATTTCCTGCTTCTAAATTTGCAATTAATCTCTTTCTCGTGATCTGTATAATGGTTTTCTGGTCTTGGTAGCTGCATAGCGATCAATTTCCTAATATACAAAATCAGCCACATAGAATCGCACAATTAGCAACATAATTACTCCATGGATGATAAGACATCAACTTCTACAGCATCTAAACACATAGCATATAAATTCTGAGATAATTCAATACATTTGGCAAAGTAAGATTAATGGAACATAGCCATAGGATATTGAAAATCGAAAAAAATCCTTGGTCTTTGGAGATTAATAGTTGCAAATTCAGATATAATTTTAACTAGTTTTATTCTATACAATTGGATGAGCAATTTGGTACCACCGGCGGTGTAATAGGAAGCATAACATAAAGACATTACCTAAATCACGGAAAAGCAATTCTTTAACATGAATGAAACAAAGAAACGAAGATTGGATAATCACCTGGTCGCCTGCCTGATAGCTACTGAATTAAAGGGTAGGGTTTTAGGATTTTGATAGCTGTGTCGACAACCTTAATAGTTACCAAAGGATTGCAGGGTTTAAAATCAATATACAAATTAAACTATGCGTTCGATAAAAAAGAAAATCGTTTAAGATTGTCCGTTATGCTTTTCAAATCAAATCAAGTTTGAACAAATATATTTTATTTAATAATTTTTATATTTAAGTTTGACTTCATAAAATAAAAATTAACAAAATACATATAAGAATATCAAAATATTTGTCACTTAATAAGAATTCGTACAAAATTCGGAGAACAATGTAAATTGAAGGTATTTGCAAATAGATACTAGTTAATATTCAAATTTTCATGACTACGGAAGCTCATAACCAAATTCAATATTTGTATAATTCGTGTAAAATTTTGTTTGCATCTAACAAAAAAAGGAGTTTCTTTCGATAAATATTATAGGAAAGTATTCTAACTTTAAACAAAAAGAAACATATTTTTTAATAACTAAATCAAATAGACTAAATTAAAGTTAATAGATCAATTGAATATATATGTAGTGTTTGATATGTTTAATTTAAAATAAGAGTGATAATATACTGTTTTTTGGTATATACAGTGGAAATGGTATATGTCATCCCAGTGTGGTGTCTCCAGTAAATTCAAATTTGAGTCTCGTATTTGGGAGTCGCAAGTCACTAACATGTTGTGTTCCTGAATCATTACAAAAATAATTTTTTTTTATTTCTTATTATCAACTTATTTCTATTTATTTTTAGCATAGTACTAATTTTCTTTTCTTAAGGTGTTTATTACTTAAAATAAGCTTCTTCTCAAAGGATTGTTACAAATAGAGGAAAAATATTTTTTTATTATAGAACAAAAATAGATGAAAATATAACTTCTATTACCTTTAGTATTTTTTATTTTTTTTATTACTATAACTCAAGGGAAACTAAAAAAGAAGAAGAATATTCTATTTGAATTAATAGATTTATACGGTTTCCTTTTCTCTAAATCTAGGGTTTGTACCACCAACTCCATATAAAAACCCGCCACGCTTAGTCTTTCATCCTCTCTCCACTCCCACTCCCACTCCCACTCCAATCCACTTTACTCACGTCTCTCGAGCTTCATTCTTCTTCCAACTCTCAATAATGGCAGTTACCTTCTCAGATCTACACACCGAATCCGGCCTCAAGGCCCTCGACGAGCTCCTATCCGGAAAATCCTACATCTCCGGGTAAAACAATATTCACCTTTTTCATTATACGAACATTTTTTTTTGAAGTTTTTTTATCTAAAAACTTTATAATTTTGTGTAAATTTCAGGGAGAAGCTCACGACTGATGATATCAAGGTATACGCTGCCGTTTTGGAGAACCCGAGCGCAGATCTTTACCCCAATGCCAGTCAGTGGTACGAGACTGTTTCCGCCAAGCTCGCACCAAGGTATTTAATTTACTTTACCATAAGAAACGAATTATGTAATTTAAGCAAATTAATTAAGAATTTATGTGTTAGAACTGCTGTTAAAGCCTGAAATTCGGATTATATTCTATTTAGTCGTGGATGTGTGTGTTTGTTCAAATTTTCTAGACTGAATAGGACCACTCTTGACCTTTATTTTAGAGCTGACTTGTTTACCATTAAATTTTGGTATAGCTTTCCTGGCAAGGCTGTTGGAGTAAGAGTTGGTGGCCAAGCTGCCTCTGCTGCTGCTGCTCCAGCTGAGGAAACCAAGGTAGCTTCTTTAACTCTTGTTTCATATACTGAATCTCACTTGTTATAGTTTTTTTTAATTCCGGGAATTCCGATGAAAAGAACTTTTGTTCTACCAAATGATGACCCCTTTTGGAACAGTGGATCCCAAAATTTGCTAAACCATTTTTCCTATCTAAATACCTAACTGTGTAATCAGTATAGTTAAGTAGTTTACTTAATTGGGGCGGCAGTAAATCAGAAAATCAAACAGTCAACACAATAGAAGAAGAAAGAACTGACAACTATAAGAAGGCTGGCCTGTTAAAACTGAAAGTAAATCTCAAACTGCCACAATATCTCTTAATCATAATGCTTAACTTATAGAAATTATGGATGAAATCAGCCTGGATGTAACAATTGCTGATTGGTGAAATAAAAAATTGTTGGGAAGGAAGTTAGAGAGGGGGAGGAGAAAGCTATGTATAGAAGTGTTTTCTCTTGACATCAACTGATTCAGTTTGATTAGATTGAGTAGAGTTCTTCTTTAGGTATGACCAGTTTAAGTTACAGATTTAATTCAAAGCAAATCACAAAGAAATAAAATATGTTAGAAGAAAGTGATACCGTAAACCTAGACCTTAAGTCCTACAAATTTTGCCAAATTCAGAACCAAATACTAAACTGACTGAAAGACCATTTTGACGTTCAAAAAAATGAAATAATATCTAGATTTCCTTTTATTTAGTTGGGACTTGAGAATTGGTACTACACTTTAATAGGCAAGCCTCAAAATTTAGAATGTGGAGATATTCTTTATTTACAAAGATAGAGGTTTATGTTTATCCAATTTTTTTCTACGCGTTTGTGTTTTTTGGTATGTGATTGCCTATGGTTAAAAAATCCCTCAAGTTCCAACTCTTTCCTTTTGCATTTATCTCAAGTATTAAAAAATTATGTCCTAATAATCTTTATTAGTTATAAAAAAATTTATATAGGATTATTTTAGATATAAATTTTTTATATAGGATTATTGAAACTTGATATATATTTGGTTGGTTATCTTTACATTTGTGTCTAGTAATTTGATGTGAATTCAATTGCTGCAATTTTTGTTGTCTAAACATGGAAGAAAATTTTCTAGTTGGGGAATCTGATTTGTTTCTTAATTGTTGGCTGCATGCCCTATTAGAGATCATACATGGTTTACCCCATAAATTGTTGTTTATTTTTTTTTCACATTGTGTCGGTTGACAGAACATGATTGTGTGCCATATTAGTGAAAGCACTGTAATGCTTCATGATTTTTTGTTTGTTTTGTGTTTCTTTGGTCTCACTGGAAAATGTTCCACCCTCCTAAATATTTTACCAGGTATCTGCTGCTGATGATGATGACGATGACATTGACCTTTTTGGTGATGAGACCGAGGAGGAAAAGAAAGCAGCAGAAGAGAGGGAGGCTGCTAAGGCATCCTCTGGCAAGAAGAAAGAGAGTGAGTTTTATATTGTAGTACTTTTGCAATGAAGTTGAAAAGGACAAAAGTTTCTAGATACTAACTCACTTCTCCAAGCCAGTCAAGTTTCTGCACATTCTGCCATGATATCCTTAGTTGTTTCTTTCATTGATGTGCTATTGCTCCTCTGTGTTCTGTTTCTATTTTACCAAAATTTTCAGCTAACTGATTTTCCCTCTTTAAGTTTATTGACTTTGCAATAACTTTAATGTATTACTTATTGTACTCATCTCCAGGTGGAAAATCATCTGTTCTTATGGATATTAAGCCATGGGATGATGAGACAGATATGAAGAAGTTGGAAGAGGCGGTTCGTAGTGTTGAGATGCCTGGCCTCTTTTGGGGAGCATGTAAGAATTTTCCTCTGGTTCTTATCTTTTTTTATTTATTTAATTTTGATCACTGCTCATGTGCCATGCATGTATTCAGTGCACAATGAATTGATGGTTGTCTGAAGCTTAGTTTATTTTTTCCTTTGGCAGCAAAATTGATGCCAGTTGGATATGGAATCAAAAAGCTGCATATCATGCTTACCATAGTTGATGATGAGGTTTCAGTCGATGATCTCATTGAGGAGCGTCTCACAGCCGAGCCAATCAATGAATACGTGCAAAGTTGTGATATTGTTGCCTTCAACAAAATCTGAGTTCAAAACCTATTTTAGAGCCTTATCTGGCTGTAGGTTTGTCTGTGTTTCTCAGTGGCTGTTACTCAGTTTTGTGGTTTTATAATTTATTAAGATGTGTTTTAATTGATTTTCAGGAGAGGAATGGAAACTTGAACTACTTATTTTTCAATTGCGTCCAACCTAACATCAGTTTAAGTGTTTTATAATAAGTAGTAAAGTTTTATATCAAGTTATGGAAAACAAATTCAACAAAATATGATTGCTGTATCATTTTTTAAGCCATTATTTTTCATACCTAGACAAAAATTCTGCATTTTGTACACTCTATATATTACTCTTCTCCCACGCCAACCAAAAGCCCCAATAAATTCTTTTTTTGATAATTAAGTCCCTCTAAATTCCTAAAACTACATTTCCGTCTAAGAAATATATATTAAGTTGGATTCAATTGAAAGTTCATAGATATAAAATCTGTTACTGAAATAGATGTACACAATTTTTTCATCGATTTATTATTTTTTGTCTTATCTTGGAAGTATCTTAAAGTATCCATAAATTGAATTAGTTAAATTTAGGAGTCAATTGGACTAAACAGAAAAAGAATTGCGAATTGGGGTCAATGCATAATTATTGAAATTACATTTACCTAGTAGTAAAAAAGAAACTAAATCCACCTCGACCACCTCCATCGGTGTGGGCCTCTACGTGACCACTAGGGGTGAGCACGGACCGATCGGACCGAACTGGAACCGACAATTCGGTCCGGGCCGTTTACCGAACCGAAATTTCGGTTCAGTAAACGGTTATTGTCCGAGAATCGATCGTCCCAAATGTCGGTTCTCGGTACAACCGGTCGGTTTACTGAACCGAACCGGTTGGATCGAATTTTTTTTTTAAAGTTTATATTTTTCATTTGTGACTTTGTTGAATGTTGTGCAATAAATAGAAGAGGGTTTTTTTTGAATGGTTTGTATGTTGTAAGATTTTTTTATTTTTATTTTGAGTTAAATTGAGATTTTGGTTTTTATTAAAAAAAATTAAGTTTCGGTTTTTTGGTGGACCAAATCGGATCGAATCGGACCGTTCAATTTTGTACCGAACCGGACCGAAATTTTCGGTCTGATAAACGGTCCACGGAAGTTTAGGACCGAACCGGTCAAGAATCGAACTTCGGTTCAGTTCGATCTGGTTCGGACCGTTTGCTCACCCCTAGTGGCCACGCGAAGGCCAGAGCAGACCACCCTCTACGTGGCCAACACCACCACTGAAAGCCAGATTTCCATACTTACAATGCAATTATTAAACTAAAAAAAATATCATATTACACAAAGTAATGACTTGACACTGTTAATTCTCGACCTCTAATTTTAAGGGCATAAATATAAATATATTAAACATAATCATTTTCCTAAAACTTAGTGTTAAAATAAAACAAGCAAAAACAATTGGATGAACAATACACATCGATGGATTTATCCAGTCTAAGACGAAAAGTTATTTATTCTCGTTGTCTCATCTCTTCGAGAAAATTGATTCATCATATAGAATAGGAGTATATGACCTCGCAAGATATGAGTATAAAAATTACAGTACTCTCTCCGTATCATAGTTATTGATATTTTGATACGGTTGGTCGATCAACTTACATAAATTAGAAAAAATTATATAAATAATTTAATTTATTTATTCTTTAGTAAATTTAATAATATTATTGTAAATACATTTATTAATATTTAAAAGACTTTCAACAACATAAATAGAAAAGATTTTACCTGATACTTGAAATGTCAAAATGTTCAACTTTGTGCTATACCTAATCAAGCTAAAACTAGGGCTGTCAATGGGGTGGATTTCAATCTGGATCTGTCTGAATCCGATCCGATTTATTAGGATAATTGTCCGATTAGAGATTTGATGGACCTGATCCGATTATAAATACCGTAATCAGAAACACATGGAGCGAATATGGATAAAGGTCGACCGATCTGTTAGAGATCCGTATCCGATAAAAAATAAAAAGAATGATATATATATATATATATAATGTTTTATAAAAGTAAGTACCATTAATAATATTTCACTGTCAATTCAAGAATATAGTAATTTATAATTCATTTATAAATTTATTTAAATCAATATTTTCATCTAAAAATATAAATATTAGTAAATGATGTTTGAACATGTGAGCTAAAATTAAATAAAATTGTAAAGTTAATCTACTTTTTTTAGGAAAAAATATTAATCTAATTTTTTAAATGAAAATTTATTAGATCCGATATTCGACCAGGTCCGACCAAGATCCATTGGATTAAAAAAATCTAAATCCGAGTACAATCTGAGCAAAATCCGAATCCAACATGATTCGATCCAATATAA